>JABFQM010000604.1:0-32117 GCA_022816865.1 Zelostemma sp. ZL-2020 | reverse complement strand
ATTTCTACGCGAGAGACTAGTCAAAAGTAAACACAGATCTGGTTTGTTTACGCGCATAATAAACGCCATTATCGCTTCATTATCTCGGATTATGCGTTTCGGCGATAACGAAATTGCACCGGCGTAATCCGGCGATGCGCGTGACATCTTTTTTCTCGCGTTTCAAAGTCAATTTTTCATCTCGCATTTTCGAATCCGCGTAAACAAGATAACGATAACGCGAAATGCATAAATCGAATTATCGGCGCTACGAATCAATTACGCAAGTTGGCAATCAAACGCCTGGAATTCCAGGGTGTACGTTAATGAGCGGTTGTTACGAAACTTGGTGACATTTGTCCTCGCCGCGAATTCCTGCGATTCTCGCGTCGTTGCGAAAAAAAATTACATCGAACGTCAAAAGACGAGCATTGGAATTTTATGAATGAAAGCGTTGCTTTCGCGCAAAAATCGTCGCGGGCGAGGACAATCGTCGCGTTGATTCGAGTCATCGGGAATAACGAACTTTCGAGCTTTCGTAAAACGGCGATGCTGCGAGCGCATGAAATATGGCCACACATTCCGGAGCGTGAAACGTCCGGGAACGTCCAGGAAAAGGAGGGACGACGAAAAGTGGTCATTTCCCCGAGCAAGTGGAACGGACATGGCTCCGGGGAAAAACAATGAACAGATGAGAGGTGGAAAGAGAGATGGACAGATTTTGACAATCAACCTTGGTTTCGTGCTTAGCGCGCCCCCTCCGCCCTCCTCGCGATTTCCATTCGGCAATACGGTTAATGTGTATACTCTAACGCGCTAATTCACGCGTTTCTTTACACCGCGTGCCTTTTCCCGTTCGCGACACGCGCCTGAATCACGATCGGTGACGCACGCGAAAGCAATTTTCCCGGAAAGAAGAGGTTGCGATTTTCTCGGTCGCGGCTCGACATGAATTACACACACACACGCGCGTATGTACACACGTACACGCCATCGCAAACACGGGACGTTTTAGCCAGTCGACGACGATCGTATTCGGCGACGATAAAGATCGACGCGATTTCCTCGATTTTCGCCGATTTCCAATTATCAATAGGTCGTAAGAGATAAGACTTGTTACTCACCAAAGATTCTCGCGGCGTATTTTCACGGGAGAGTAATGCACGCGAAACGAACGACGCAAAGGTTAAGTTGGCTCAAGGGTGGACGCTCGAAAGTCAGCGTTTCGTTGACACGACACGGCCCGAGCGAAAACACGGCCCGGTAAGTACGAAGGACTCAATTATCAAGCGCAAAATCGATGTGCCCGCTTCTGCTCGCCACTCGCGGCCATTTTCAGCACGCACCGAGACACACACATGACCGCACAGTAATGCACACCCTGGAAGTGACGTATTTTCTATGTGTGTGTGGCGCCACTGACGAAAAAACAAAAGGCTTGAATTTGGAGTAATTCGCCTTTGGGTGGGTTATTTCCAGTTATTACGTGTTTTGAAGTTCCCGAAAAACAATTTGAAGGTTCGTTCCATGGTATAATAGAGCATTTTTTCTAAAAGGAAATGTAAAATTTAAAAATGCATGATTAAAACCATGATTAAAGGATTGATTGATTAATTGGATTTCAATTAATTTTTCTTGCGATGAATAAATCTAGTTTGAAACTGGGTCCCTTGAAAAGCAAGACGCACATTGAACTCACGTGGGTTCCGGAAATTTTTTTTCAAAATGCTCCAAACGACCGGAAAAGAAATATTTTATCTGCACGATAAAAGAAGATAGAAATACTTTCCGCGATCATTTCGCAGAATGCCTACAACTGTTTATGATTATAAATAAATGTCTCGTTTGTGTCACTTCTGCATTGAACATTTGTTTTCAAAAATTCAATAAACTTTTGCCGCTATTTTGTACGGTTTTATTATTTCTCAACACAATCTCAAATTCCTTGAAATTAAACGGTGTTTTGCATATGTTACTTTTTTCTTTACGATGACCCGCGCCGATTATTAAATTATGTAATTGATTTTATTTGCCGTCGAGGAAGACTCGCAGTGCAGCATATAATCCCATTTCGCGGTGTACGTTGCTCACGCGTGACACTTGAAAAACCACGATTAATTCTCGGAAACCTTTCTATTGTCCAACGTTCCTATATACGTGTACTTATAAACAGCTCGTATGGTTTTCCCGTAATTATTGTTCGTATAATTTTATTTATATCGCATTTTCACAAATGTCATTAGCGTGACATTTACTATTCGGTTTCGTAATTCGAAAGTTTAAACTAATGACAAGTAACTAGCGTCAAAAAAAAGCTCGCCCGTTGATAAAAATGTCTTTGTCGTGAAGAAATCTGTCAAGTTTCTCCGAAAAAAGAGAAAAAAGTTCCCGTTTTTAGGTTATAAACCGACGATACTTGCGTCGCAGTAAAAACAGTTATTTTTAGCTCGCTAGAATCGATGCAAATTATTAAAAAATTACGTCATTCAGAATCAAAATAGTAGTTTTGCTTATGATTTTATTGGAAAAATTATGTTCCAGAAAGACGTGAAAATGGCCAAGGAACGAGGTTTAATTAAAATAATTTGGAGAAATTTTGTGGCGTCGTTGAAACCCACGAAAGGTCCTCAGCTTATCGGAGAAGATTTTCACGGGACGAAATATTACGAAACCCCATTGAGAGCCCAGTCGTCTTTCAAAAAGCCCAATCGTTTCTTCGAGCCTGTGAATAAAGAGGATTTCGAACAAGAAGTACCAACTGAATGGGAGGCATGGTTGAGGTATCGTAGGAAGGAACCGCCGACGCAAGAAGAAATAATGAAAAATTACCAAACAATGATTTCTACAAAGAAAAATGCAGCTGAGCTGGACGGGAAGTATTTGGAAATAAAGAGAGAAATGAAAGCTCCTGAAACTGAACCACAGAACAAAATTGGGTCTTTTCCTGTTTACGAGGAATACAAAAATTATGGAGCTGATTACCAACCAAAGTTTAAAAAGGACGATTGAAATGAGCATGCATAAAGCACGAGTAACTGTATGAATATATATATATATATATTGTAAATATTGAAGTATTGTACAAGCATAGGATGAGAAACGAATACTGTAGTTTTTTTTGCTCGCCGTGAAAACGGGAATAAAATTGCTTGTAAAAGAGCATTGAAAAATAGTGAAAACTCTTTAAAATTTACCGAAAAACAGTTTATTTGTACAGAAATCAAAACTATACAGACCTGCCCGTATCACGTCAGTCACATGAATCGTCAACTACGATGGCTATATTGATTGTAAACGACTTTAATGTTCTAAGCAATAGGTGAAATAAAAACGCTTCAACTTTCGCCGTTGTATGAAAAAACTTATTGAGATTTCATTGATGGATCTTGGACCACGTGCTCGATTGTTTACATAAGAAAAGTGCACTAGTGCATATACTCTTGCAACGTCGACATGTAAAATCCACGTTTGATGCCACCAAATTTACGGCTAGACAGATGTAATTTTCATGTTTGATGACGGTATAAGACAACACGCACATCCAAAAGACGAGTAACGCGAAAAGTTCGTGGCATCCCTTCTGTGATGCAACAAAACGCGCAACGATTTCTCTTTCATAGAAAAAATGGTCCAATCTTGGTACTCGTGGACACTGATTTCACATTCTCAACCCGAAAAATCATCGTTATCGAATAAAGCTTGATCGTATAATTCTCCTTTAACCAATCTACCTCCAAAGTATCGACCATTCAACGAATCTCTCGCTCGTTCCGCTTCTGCAACACAAAACAATTTCGTTACTTTTTGCGCTTGCTTCCAAATAAAAGCAAAACAAACTTTAAACTCGGTTTACCTATCATTTGCGAGAACGCAACAAATATTTTAACTATAACTTCCGCATCTTCGTCATCCTCGGACTGGCGCTCATTGTAAATTATGACCCTTTGAACAACGCCATACTTGGAGCACTCGTCTTGAATTTCATCCTGTAGAGTCTGGTCCACGTCCTCAGGTGAAACCATGTTTCGCAAAATGACAATCCGAGATTCCACCTTCCTCATGAGTTTTTGCATCACAAGATGCCTTGCACTTTGTCCCTTGATCGACATGTTTTCTTGCTGCTGCAGCGTCTGTGGTTCCGTTTCCTCGAGCAACTTTTTCTGCAACTCTTCTTGTTGCTTTTGATGCGCCGCTTGTTCCTGTGCTCGCCTCAATATCTCTGTACTCGGTGCCGTTGTGACTGGTACCTGAAATATACAAATCCAAGTTTCAAGAGTTTCATTGAACAAATTGAAAATTAGCAATTAAGACTATGATAATAAACGCACGACGGGAGCGCCGACCGCCGTTGGGGCAACTACAGCCGGTGGCGGAATGACTACGGGTTGTCCAGAAATGGGCTGAATAATAGCAGACTGACGATTCAGCGTTTGCTGTAAAGCAATAGCTGGAGGTGGTATAATCGAGGTGACCGTAGCAACCGTCGGAGGTGGTAAAATTCCCGGGCGCGCCATCGTCGTCCGTACCATTCCAGGAAGCGCTGCAAAAAATGTTTAATTAAAAAACAATTCGAAAAACGTCTCATCACAAGGACGGATAAAATTGAAACTCACTTGTGTTGAGAATCGGTGGCGCAGTGGCACTGAGTTTTGTCAGTCCAAGAGCAACGGCGTTGCTGGCGACAGCATCCATTGCCTGAATCTTGGCCGTGGCCGCAGCTGCGGCGACCGCAGCCGCCGTTGGCATGGTTCCGGTCCCGCTCGGTGGCCCCATCAACGCGTGTGGTGGTGTAATGGCTCGGCCCACCCTCAAATACTGACCACCCAAGTCAAACAAGTTCATCGACGTAATAGCTTCCAAAGCCGACTGCATCGTCTCGTATTCGATGAAACCGTAACCCTTGTGTCTGTGCGGCGAGCTGCCTTGTGCGAGTTTGCAGTACGTGATGGGCCCGAATGCCTCGAAAACGGATTTGATGTCGTCTTCCGTTAAATCTTGATGTATAGAAGCTATGTAGATGCGGTTGTAGTGCTTGCTCTCTTCCGTTATTTCATCAATCACAGACTGTGCTTGGGGCATGTTGGAAGGTCGTCCCACTACCTATTTTTTTCACAACGTTTTATTAACAATTCATAATGGTTTTTTCAAGAGAGGTCAAAGAATATGAAATTTGTGTTCTCGTTTAAAGTGAATAAGATTGATTTTGAATCGAGGAATGGAAAAAACAGTTGAGGATTGATTTGATGTAGTAAAATAATGCGGACCTCTGGGGAGTTGATGGGATTTCGCAGGGATGGGAAATTGGTTATATAGGTACGTCCTGCTACCTTGATATTCCGTCCACCAATCATGACACCGTTCATTTGTTCCAACGCGAGTTGGGCTGCTTCGGGTATTTCGTACTCGACAAAGGCGAAGCCCTTGTGCTTCTGAGTCACTGGATCCCACGACATGTTGATGGACTTGATCGGGCCAAAAGGCAAAAAGGCCTGCCTGATTGTGTCTTCTTTCAGTTCGAAACTGATGCTGCCCACGTATACCCTGCAGTATGAAAAATACATTTTAGCATTGGCAACTCGCGATAATTTAGATTTTTCATCGCCTTGTCAGTTTTTATTGCGGCACAATTTGCAAGTCGATTGAAATATTGAGAAATTACTTTACCCGTGTCATTACTTGCAACAAAATTAGTCGCGACTTGCAAATCGCTCCAAGGATAATTTTTTCTATCGAAAACTTTTAGTATTTGTCAATATTAATATACAAGTCAACAATTTCGGTACATCTGCGTTTTTTAAAATTACTTTTCAGTCGAAACTTGAAAAATCGACAAGGGTTATCATTATTTTGTATTACTCGAACATTATTTGCAAAAAATTATCCTTGTTGAAAAATTGTAAATTTCAAAAAAGTTTCGTTGTTTCCAGTAATCGAAAAATGATTGGAAACAATAAACCAATCGTATTTTTCAGCAAGAATGCGATTGAAAACGATTGTTTAATCGTTTTACAATTACTTCGTCGTTCAACTTTTTCCAAATTTACCAATTTATCTTTCCTTGTATCAATTATTATTTAAGAAATATATATTTCGTCAGTTTAATCAAATCAGCTCTTTAGTACACCATTCTCCAAAACGATTTGCAAGAAAAAGGACAGCAAAGTTTCAATTTCAATCAAAGTGAATAATAATTATTTGTAATTTCGAAAAACTTGACTGACTGCTTATTATTATTAGAGCATAATTCGATAAGGAGTTTGCATGATTTTCGACAAATATTTTGACAAATAGTTGCTGTACAACTGTAATTGTAATTACAAAAAAATGTTTGATACAAAGTGAGCTAGAAAATGAATAATGAAAATTGTATTATTTAAATTTGGCAGAAACGGCTCGGAAAAGGTGTTGTAAACAAATTTGAAACAGTAAGGTTCTGAGACAAGATTGTTTTACAAATATTCAACATAATTTCCAACATTGCATTTACAATAAACAAACTGTAAGACTTTGTATTCGTACAATCAACTCTCCACAATTCCCGGCATTGTTAGATATTTTACCGTATTTTTTCTTCTCAGTTAGCAACAAAAAAACCCACATTTTTCTTCATGCAAACTCCTTATTGATTACAATAATCCATTCTTAAAACTGATCAAATTCAAATGATAAACACATAACCGGTGAACATTACAAAATTTGGAGCATGGAATGGAGAACGAAAAAACTTTGGAGAAGACGACTTTTTGGAAAAATGCTTACTCTATTGTACACAAAATCTCTCTATCGTCTCGAAAAGCAAATTCATCGAGTCATGAGCACGTAAAAATGGCAAATTCGGTGACAGGAGTAGCAAATGTTTGTTTTTTCAAGAGGCTAGAGTGACTTGCTACGATGATTACTACGTATGCATGTAATCGATGTACTGCAGAAAATCTAGTCCGTTGATCGAAATGGGTGAGATGGACTACGTAGAACGTCTCGAAGAAGAAGAATAAAATGTGTAAATTTGTACTTGGGTGGCTATGGCAAAGATCAAACAAACCTGCACATGAGGGCGAGAGCCTGCTGTCTCTGCAGCTGATAACGGTGAGTATCCATTTGCTGCAACACAAAGGACCATAGGCCTTCTATTGATATCCCTCCCCCTTGTATACTACAAGTCTCCGTTAAATGTATTTTACATAAATGTTCGTTAACGCTCCGCTTGCGTTTGACCTTTCTCGCTCGACCATCATTTTTTCGAGTCGTCGACAAACCATTTAAAATCCACGAAAATCACTTAATTATTCCAATGCTTTCAACAATATTTTAATGGCAATAAATCTCATTTCTCCCGCGAACAAATTATTTTTTCCAGCTCTCTTCATTAAAACGTTGTATTTTTCAACTGATTTTCAACAGGTGAATTGTTTAAAATCTAATATGTCTTTAATGTCTTTCATTAAAAACGAGAGTTATTTTCGAAGATATCATTAAAATATTGTTGAAAAGATAGTTCATAACATTGAAATAATTTGTTATGTTGAATACTGATTACCATAAAAGTTCTACCTTAATAAGATCTAAAGAGTTGAAGAAAAAAGTGCAAGAATTGGTGAGAAAGTCGGAGCGATGTTAAAAAGCATGATGGGTCGAGCTCGAAAGTCGAAAACATTAAAACGTAAACCCAAAGGAACATGCACGATAACTTGTCCTCCTCGCGCGCCGACAGCTCTGCTCCCGCCGACTATCATCGCAAGGTATCTAGCCTTTTTCTTACTGTAGCAACTCGGGGAAACGTTTAAGGAGATTTCGATCGCAAGGTGAATATCTGTATTGTTTCTTTCTTGATTTGGTAGACACTAACCTGCACATTAGCAATAAAACTTGCTGCCGCAGGACCAACTTATTCTTCTGCGGGGAGAAAAAATCAACACGTCAGTGTTAGGTTCCAGGTAGAAAACAACCACCGTTTTGATTTGCGAAACTCTAATTTTTCTTTTTCTTTTCAATCACTATGGCGAGTTAGTCGGAACACGATTACATTTATACTCGACGATTCGGCGGGACGAGCTCAATTTAAGGATTTTTTCAGGTAGGTCAAAATTCAACACGTTTCTTTACAACAGCGAACACACGAGAATTTAAGAAACACACGTTTAATAGGGACTTGGTTTTCTACGATTCCATCATTATCTACAACTTTATACCGCGGTAAACCCAGATTTAGTTCAAGTTGACGTGTTCCCAAGCAGGAGAAGGGCTATTTTTCTACTTTTACCCAAAAACTTATCGAAAAAGTCTCGTTGCTCCGGCTTGAAAACACGCGAGGACATATTAATAAGCAAAGATTCGTTAATAAGAGCGAGAAATGGTACCTGTTGTTGATGAGCCTGGGTTTGCTTCATCAGGACCAATCTGATGCTCTGTTCCATGGCGTATTTTTTGGCGCGGTTCACGGCGTCTTGTTGTTCGGACGATATCTTTGGCAGACCAGCGCCCAAAATTCCAGGCAAAGACAGAAACTTTGCACCGGGGCCTGTGTTAGAAAATGCACATTCATTTGTTAATTACATTATCCAATCCATCATCGTCTTTTCGAAAACTGCGCGAGTTTATCAGATCTTATCAGCAAAATGTCCACGAAAGAGTTCAAATCAACTTTCAATGGAACTTAAATGAAAGCGACTTTTTGTTTTTTACGTCACTCTTGATTTATACATCATTTTTGAAAACAATAAATTAAATAAAATATTCAAGCGTTGCTTATTAAGCAGGTTTAATGTTAGATCAAAAGAGAAATAGACAAAGACAAACTTTTCTTTTTCATGTTTCAAGAAATCGCATTTTTTAAGAGCGAATCGTACCTGCAATAACTTGACCTGTTTGATTGAGATCATAATGGGGCCCTGGAAGGAACTCTGGGGCATTTCCTATAAAAGAAAAGCTAAATTAGATTACATTTTCAGGAATCAACAAAACGCAGTACTTCTACCATCATTGATAACCCCGTCAAACCTCGAAAAGCAATGACTCGTAGCCGAATGAAATATCTCCATGATGGTAGAATTACCGTTTTATATGGGTCAAACTTTGTCTCGTAAAATATGTAGCGTGAATTCGAATTCCGAGTAGGCAATTTTTTACATTTTTCTCTTGTGCAAAAAAGAAACGATAGAAACTGTTGACATAAAACTAGTTTGATTTGTTGGTATTGGATTCAACGGTTCGAAAGTATTTTTACTTTTATGAAATGGATGAACAAGTTTGAAAAGTAATGAATCGTCAATAAAAACTGTGAGGCTGAATTTGGTTTCAAGATTTCGAACAGAAAACCTACCACCTTTTCTATAAAGCGACTGATTAAACATGCCTAGATATATTTTCAAGTAAAATTGTTTGCTAGAGGATTAAATAAAGATGAAAAAAAGTCTAGGTGTCTTGTAGCAGTTTCCCGTGCCAGTGCATCCTCGAAACTGTAAGTTTAAACAAATTAAAACAGTCAAGACAGAAATGGAACTGTTATCAACTTTTGTTTGTTCGATTAAAAACGAAGATGGTATCTCATCCTCTCACAAATCCAACCGTATTTCAAGTATCGTAAAAAAAGTATTACAAAACCTCAGTACAAAAAAGGGACAAATATCGGAAAACGAGTACACATAATATTTGCCCTTCGTTGAAAATTGTCTTTTGCTAGGCTCTGAAACAGAAATCAGAACACGTGACGAATGGTCAAAGATTTTCTCCGTTCGAATGCGAAAACGCTTTATTATTACTGTAACATTTTCCTTGAAGAGAGAAAGATGGAGAGAATGAGTGAGAGAGAAATGCAAAAAAAAGGATGGAAATTTTTGTTGCAAGTTTACAATGTTCGAGAGCATTCATTATTTTTCAATAACGGCTAACCACGTTCAGGGCTGAGCAATGAAGGTTGCGCGCACAAAATATCCGAGAGACTGAGGCGACGCAGAAATCTGTAAGCACAAAGCAGAGGAGAACACTCTCAATGCGTTTTCTGCGCCATTCGTTTAAACTTTGCCTTTTCAAACCTAACCGCTCGTCTGAGCCCTAAGCCTTCTCCCAAGCAATGGCGATTCCCAGACCGATGATTTTTCCCAGAGACCTTATTACTTCGGCTACGACTTACCTGCTCTCAACTGCAATAAACCAACTTGAACAAATGTAAAAAATAAATAAAACAAAGAACAAAAAATGAACAAACATCGCCACTGCCTGTTACAAGTCTCCCTTCAATTGGTTCGATTTATTCAATGAAAATTTGCTTTTCCTTTACGGTGGAATCGGAAAAATCGACTCTGCGCATGAACGAGACTCGTAATTAGAAGGACTAATAAGTAGACTAGCCTAAAATGCTGCTGACCTAGCTAAATAATGCACGAGTATCGGGTACTCGACATGAGACGCTGTGACAGTGGGAGTCGGTTAAAAACTCTGATTTGTTCTGTTCAACGAATGTAGCGTTCTCTTTCTTTGTTTGGCGCACGCTCATGATCACAGGTCAGTCGAAGGCCACAGATTCTGTACTGTCTCTCCGCTGTAACATCTCAGAACAGAAGGACAACCATACATTAGTTTCATCTGGGGCACCGTTCGCCTTTTACCTAACCCTATCACAAATTTTATCATCTTTTACATCTCTTTTACTTTTTTTTGTCATCTACTTTTTATTCAAGAGATTGAGAAACAAAATATCTAGCTCCAGATAGTTTCCTCAGATAAATTTGCTCCATGGCGAAGCTTACAACGCAATTTTTATCTCGTTGCTGCGTCTGCATTCGCCGCGTTACTTCTCTGTACTGTTATGTACATACGCTCTCCTAAAGTTTACGAAATGTAGAGCCAGCGACTCGCTTTAGCAATGTACCTTCGACTCGAAGCTTCTTGCTCGGCGACTGCTCCGTGTTGTTCTGCGTCGATATCTGAAACATTTATGAAGACTTTTTAGTTACTTTTATTCAGTCGCTTTAGTTTTACAAATTGTCAACTTAATTTTCATTCCGGTATTTGGATTTTTTATCGAGAAATTTAAAAATGCAATAAATCGAAATATCGAGAAAAACACTAGTTCGCAACGATTTTCACGAAATTGGTTAGAATAAAGTTTAGACCTTTAAATGTGGGAAAAAGTAGCGAAATACCGTGAAGTGAGGTTACAATAACTTTACATGGACGCAGGTCTTCACACGTAAATTTCAAGTTCGATGTTCCTCTCAATAATTTGACGAAACCTAATCCATTTTTTCAATATTTTTCGAAAACACAATTTTCATTTATAAAACATGTGTAATATTCTGCAAACACGGTTAATGGAGTTAACACATAACCTTTTAAAATTTCGAGAAATTTACGAAAAAAATCAATAACATACATATGTTCACAATTGTATACAAACGAAAAAAATAGTAACGCATGTTGGTGCAATGATAAAACACGCGAAACGGAATGAATTACATCGAACAGAAAACGTGGAAAGTTGTGAAACGTCAAAATTTGCACTTACCAAAGCGCGACTTTATTAATATTAGTGTGTAAATCATAAAGGGCCCGCCATGATGACATAAGAGCTTGCTTGAAGCATCACTATACTTCGAACGCGAGATAAAACACAGCATCACTCACCACCTCCATTGTACCGTTCATTGCTTCCGATGCTCCTCCGAGACTCCGACAACTTTATTTACGGAAAAAACCTTGAATAATGTCACAAATTTGTAAAACGGCCAGTGAGACGAGTTCCCCAGCGAAAAGCGAACTGGCGTTCTTTGCGGAAATTTCCCACCAAGCCGCAACCTTGTACTTCCGGTTTAAACATACAAAATATTCGTAAAATACAATTTCCCGTAAAAAAGGATAAGAATAATAAAACAAAGCGAGTCCGCGTATTTTCCAAGCGCAGGAAAAATCAATTCTCTTGATTTTCGTTAATGTTATTCCAAATTTTTCATCGCCATTTTGACTCGCGTAGTCTTCGCATGTTTAAAGGTTAACGTCCTGTTCCGTCATATTAAAAAAATATGTATTTATGTTGCAAAGTTTAAATACGCATAGGAATCATGGCCAACGAAAGTTACGAAGTTCGATTTATCGGGGAGGAAAAGGTTTCATTATTTTTTCTTCTTTCTTACAATTAATCGTACATTTCTCTAAAATACGCTGTTTCGGTGCGGCGACACGCGTTCGATTTCATTCAACAATTTCGTAATTATTAGTTTGTGTAATTCGTTTGTAATTTTACGTGTAAAGTAGATTAGTGATCACGAAATCAAAAAAAACTTTTGGTTTCAGGGGAAAGGAATATTCGCTTGTCGCGCTTTTAAGGAAGACGAAGTAATTTTGGAAGAAAAACCGTTGGTATGTTGTCAGTACTCCTGGAACGCCGAGTACGGTTACTTAGCATGCGACAATTGCATGCGAGCCCTGGAAAGCGCTGAGGAAAACGCTCGCCGTCTTAGCGGAAAAACGGATCTCATTTTGCCTTACCCGGAATGTTGCGAGACTAGGAAAGATTTGATAGTCAAATGCGACGATTGCGGTACCAAATATTGTAGCATCGAGTGTAAAAAAGAGGCTTTCGAAAAGTACAGCTCGCGTTTCCAAACCTCCAAGAATTGCCCTTGGAAATAGTAATAATTGTTGATTGGTAATTTTTCAGGTACCACCGAACGCTGTGCGTGCGCAGCAAGGAAAAAGACTTGAATCATCCTTTGACGCAGGTGAACGAAAACTGGAAACAATTACATTATCCCCCGGAATCCACGAGCGTGATGTTGTTTGCGAGGATAGCGGCTCTTGCGAGCCAAGTGCCAAGCGCTAAGCAGGCACTTTTAAACTTTTGTCATAAAACGACCAACGAGGAGCAAGACATCGCTCACAATTTGTTGGGAGAAAAGTTTTATGGGCAAATCGAATTCCTTAGAGAAGCACTGGCGAGTGCTATGAACATTGAAGCGGTGTCAGAGGTATCTACGATCGATTTTGCTTCTGAAATTTCTCATTCCAGTTCTAAATGCTCCAATTCATTTCAGTGGTTTACGCCCGATGGTTTCAGAAGCCTTTTAGCGCTGGTAGGAACAAATGGACAAGGTATAGGCACAACTGCGTTCGGAAGATGGGCACGGAACGTCTTGGCATTGAAATTACCCGAGGATGAAAAGATGGAAGTGGAAAACCTGATCGAGCGAATTTATGATGACATGGATGAAGGTAATTTCTGTCGAGTCGATACCAGTGTTTCTGCTTTTGACAAATTCTAATTTGATTTTTTTAAACCAGTCGTTGGGATGTTTCTAAACAACGATGGCTCTGGCTTGTACGTCCTGCAATCTTCGGTGAATCACAGCTGCGCACCAAATGCTGTAGTCGATTTCGTCGACGGCAGCAGTACTTTGTCACTAAAGGCGTCCTGCGAGATTCAGCCGGGAGATGAAATTTGTATATCATACTTGAGCAATTGCGAATTGCACCAAAGCCGGCACACTCGACAAAAGATGCTCGCTGCTCAGTATTTGTTCCGATGTCAGTGCGCCAAGTGTTTTTCACAAGCAAGTGATCCAGATGTAACTTCGGAAGAGGATGACGACGATGATATGTCCGTTTGAAGAATGGATTCACATGCTTCGTGTGCTTTGATGAGCGCCATTTGAGACAATTCCATGTTCATTCGCAAGATTGATCACTTGATTAATTATTTTTGCAAACTTTGTTGATGGATTTCAAATATACAATGGTTAATTTTTGATCTAGCAATTTTATTCTGGCTTTTTCGTTACTACAAATCCTTATGAATGCATTTTTGTAAAATTTTAAAGTAGGACTTTTTCAATGTACAATAACTTTTTATGCTGCTACCCTCACGAGAAACATTAAATCTCGAGTGTGCTGAATGCATTTAAATTTGGAATATGAAAATATAATTCCTTTTACCAAAAATCTTATATCACAAATATGCCTAAAATAAAAAAACTGCATGCCAATCAATCAACACATGTTGCAACTCGATTAATGTTCATCTTTTCAAACATTCTCTACAAGTTACAATTTTCTAACACTTTTATTGCCACAAATATTAGAATTCGTTTACAATTATTTGTGAATTTGTTAACTTGACACGGTTTTTCCATCGTACTCCGCCCCTCTGTATGGGTGGATGTGTCCTCATATCTGAGGACTCGGACCATTACCAATTCTTTACGCTATTTGCACATCTTTGAGCAGCATTTGAGTTTTTCCTCTCAACATTAAATTGTGCAAGTAACTCGGTAGTGGTATTCTTAGGATATTCCTTTCCGCCAATTTTGGAAGCATTACGATAACGTTGCTACTTTTGAAAACCCATCTGTAACAAATGTAACATTAGCGTACTGTGAAATGAAATAAGTTAGCATGCCCTGATCTTGAAAAACTTACTCAGTGGGCAGTTTGCACCTCTGTAAATTCAGAACAGAACTTTGGACAGAAAAGTCTTTTACTTCCACGGATAAAGATTCTATTTTTATTGGTTCAGTGCCAAAACGGCCCTCCAAAAATTTTTTCCTCTGCCTGTGTTCAGTAGCATCGATCCCTTGTTCGCTGAAAAGTTTTTCCATCCATTAATAAATTTATTGCGTTGTATAAATACGAGAAAATGGGATAAAATTGTTACTTCTCAACAGGTTCAGTCTCAAATTGTTCGGGAGCAGCGTCTCCTGGTATAGTTTGAGTTTCTCTGCAATTCAACATCGTCAAGAGAGATTTCAAGTCTTTGCCTTGCAAAAACAATTTTTTCCTCTTTGCGTAATTCAAAGCTTGTGTTACCGTGGTCAAAAACAACTCATTTGCATTTTTTTTCGAACAGAAAAAGTGATCTCGCCCAGTGAACAGGACAAAAAATGTCGCTGGTATCAATCGCTTTGCTTTTTGTTCCTTCATTGTCAAGGACAGAAACGTCCAGCAGTTGTAGTTCATCATTTGAACATGGACGTCTATGTTTCCATTTTCAAATAATCGCAGTATTCTATCTTCGATTTCCTTTTCTTCATACTCAAAGATTCTTTCCTCCAATGGGCTTGTCATTTTGTACGCGAACCAAGTTTTCAAAGACGAATGCCGACTTATTTCTGTTGACAGAATTACAATTCGCTCGATTTAAAATGATGAATAATGGAGTAAAATCTTTTTGAAAAAGCTCAACGGTGGTTTACCCAATAGCTCCAAAATTGACAATCGCTTCAGCAGGATTTTTAGACTTATGTTTAACTCCTGAAATGTAAAAAAAAGTTTTAATGTTTCTATCACGAAAAATACTGAAAATGATTCAATACCTCTATGTCATTTTGGATTAATTCTACTGCGTTTTTGGTGGTCAGCAACAGGTGGTTTTTTATCAATTTCTTTCTAACACTTATCCAGGAAAGTTCAGGAAAGTGAGGCATAATTTCCGTTTCAAATTCCTCGACATGAAACTTTTTCATTATCGTACCGAGTCGTTTTTTAACCCTGTCACCTAAAAATGCATACAACAAATTGTTAATAACATTGAATTCGAATGAAACTGGCGTTATCAGTTATCGAAAAATTCGAATATTAAGAAACGACCGTACCGACAGTCGGTACAAACATTAAAAAATAACGAAATAATTTTATTAGAAACTATAACCTCTAAAACGCGTTTGAATTACAAATTCCGAAACTACCAGGTGCATACTACGCGAAATAAACTTACCTATATCCATTGTTCTCTTTCTATTTGCCACTATTTATCCGAATTCGTGGAAGTCTTATAAGTAACATAATATTTGCGCTTTTCCCGTGTTTTCCCGCGTAGTCTTGAATGCCGTAGCCGCACAAGTTGCGCCCACCGAGAAGACGCACCAACTGACTGTTGCGCGCGCATTCGCATTATCCGCCATTGTTCGCCATGTTGTTAATGTCGGAATAAAGGCGATTTAAAGACGCGAACGTATCATAAAAATTAGGAAAAAAGTCGGGGTTTTTTGAAATTGTCTTCAGCATAACGAAACGCGCATTTTTTAAAACTTTGTGGCAATTCGACATTCGAGAAGCATGGAGGCGGTGGAAGAAGTCGAGCACAATGTGCTTGACGACATCCTAACCTCTGAAGAAATTTCCCGGGTTCCCGAAGATATTTTGAAGAAATTAAAAGATACGTGTTCCGAGAAATTCAGCGAGTACATCACCGTCAAAGCATTATTCGAGGCCAGTAGGAAAAATTTTGGTAAGTTTTTTATCGTTCTCTTACATTTTTACATTTTTTATGACAGTGTCTATTGGCACCGGTCGCGTATCGTGTGAAATCGTGTACGCGATTTTCGAAAATATAATCGTGTACGTTTGAACCTATTCATTTTTTCAAAATTAATGTACTTTTTTTCAAATAATTTTTCTCGTTTTTACGTAATAAATATTTGTTTCGCAGAACTTAAGCTCAACAGTATAACGAATAATTTCACCGAACAAAGCGAAGAATTGACCGAATGTAAGGAAAAATTAAAATCGACGGAAACTTACAATGCTGAGTTGGAGGAAAAGTACAACAAAGTTCGAGACGAATTCTCCAAATTGCAAGAAACTGTAGCAAGGTAAAATTATGCCGTCAATTACTGAACTTTGCATCGTGTTTCTGATTATTAATTAATTTTGTTTAAAACGAATGCTTGCTTTTTCACGCAGACTGGACAAGGAAAATGTGGAATACCGAAGACAAAGAGACGAAACCTCGGACCAGAGAGACTCGCTGCAATCTCAAGTTCAACGACGTGACACCGAACTGGAACGCCTGCGTACAGAAGTTGCCAATTTGAGTTCTCAGCTGCAGGGTGCAATCACCGCAAAATGTGCCGCCATTGTAGAGATGGAAGAAGTTCGAAGTCGCGAAATAGAGCTAGATTACAAGTTCGTGTGCTCATAACTTCCCTGGCTTTCTCATGTACATATATTTTTATACATGTTTTAAAATTTTTCAGGGAGAAGCGCATGGAGCAAGAAAAAGCCCTCTATATGCAGCAAATGTCGGGTCTCGAAGAGGAACTGACCAAGCGTACAGCCGAGTTGCAGTCTGCGAGATTCGAAGCTTCGTCTAATGTTTTGCTGAAAGATACGCGTCTTCAACAATTAGAGAAAGAATCGCATACTACAAATGAGCAAATGCAACAACTTAATCAAACGCACACGAACCTCCAGAGCCGCTGCGATGAACTTGCGCAAAAGCTCGAAGAACAACGGAATCACGAGCTGTCGATGCATGCTTCGTATCAGGAAGAAGTTTCAGCACAATCGAAACTGGCGTCTTTGTACAAACAGATGGCGGATGGGGCCAACGCAAAGGAAGAAGAGTACAGCAATGCTGTGAAAGAGCTGCAAGAGTTGCTGAAAAATGCTACAGAAGAATATGGCACGCTAGAAACAAAGATGAATGAAGTTTTGGATACGCGCAAGCAGGAGAATGACGAGAAGCAAACAAAGATAGACGAACTTCAGAAAGAATTGGCGCATGCTAATGAGTTACTCGAGACTTTGAAACAAGGTGGACATTTGATCATCCTTTTTACCCCTGAAATACATTGAGGGTCAATGATTTTATATGATTTTGTAATTCCAGAAAAATTGGACCAGGCAGTTGAGCAATTGGCACCAACAGCTGCTATTGCCAGTCGCGTTCTGAAGAAGGGCTTGAGCCTGACTCAAATATACACCCAATTCGTTGATGTCAGCAACGAGTTGGTACAGGTCCAGGAAGAAAACGAGAAACTCAGGATGGACATAGATGCGATCATGCGAGAATTGAAGACAACAGCTCCAATTTTGGAACAGAAGAAACGCGATTATGAATTAGCCATGTCCAATATTACCGAGCTCACATTGAAACTCGACGAGTTCGTGCTCGAGAACGACCAGTTGCAGAAAAATGCAGACGAGGCGAAGAGACTTTCCGAGTTCCATGCCAAGGAAAATGCGAAACTTAAAATTGAACTTGCAGATTTAGCTAGACAGGTATTTGAAAGGATTTATCTTGTGCTTATCTTTTCATATAAATGATTGAAAATGAGTAATTAAAAACCTTGTCATTGTTTAGGTTTGCTACCTGCTGAAAGAAGTACAAGAAAACAGAACTGGTAGCACTGTGTTGGATGACGATTATTCCATGGAATGTACTGATGATCTTGCATCCTCGCAAATAATTAGTAAAAAACTCGTTACGTTCAAGGATATAGAAGAACTGCAGGATAACAATCAGAAATTGTTGATAATCGTCAGAGCGCTGTCTGATAGACAAGAAGAAATTGAAAAAGCAGCCGAAGATATCAATTCTGGTTTGATGAAAGAGCAAATCGACAGGTATATTATATTAATATCGTTTTCACAAATTATCCAGCTCAGTGATGTCACAATTTTCCTAATATCGCATGATTCATTACAGATACAAACAGGAAGTATCTAACATGCAAATCTCGCAAGATCAACAAATGAAAATGTTCCAAAATTTAACAAAGCAGCGTGACTTGTATAAAAATATGTATCATCAGAGTCTAACAGGATCATCGGCGAATGCCACAACTATTGATGAGATGAGCATGGATTCTAGAGCTGACCCCAAGAGTCCGAGCAATGATAAGTTTCAGAGTTGTGTGAAAGAATTGGAAAAGAAAGTAGCTGAATCGGAATTAAGAGTCAAGCAGTTGACTGATGAATTTGAAACCTACAAGAAAGAAAAGAGCACAAATGAACGCATGCTCAGCGAGGACATCGAGCGACTCCGTAAAGAAGCAGAGAAAAGTTCTAATCGTTGCTGCAAATTGAACAGCCAGCTAAACTCGACACAAACGCAGTTCATTTTGTTGCAAACAAATAATGCCACTTACAAGTCTCAAATTAAAACTTTAGAAGAAAAATGTAACGATTACAGCACCACTATAGGTATGTATTTTTCAAATTTGATAAACATTTTGTAATCAAACTGTTTGATGAAGAAAAATTATTTTACAGGGAAACATGAGCAAAATTTGACCATGTTGAGAGAACAAGTAATGAGCAGGAATTCGAAACTTTCAAAAGCTCAGGTGGCATTAGGGAGTTTGCGCCAGGAAGTACAACTTTTGCGTGACTCCGAGTCTCGGCTCCAGAAGGAGCGCGAAGTTTTTCAGCGTGAGAGGAAAACGCAGACTGTTTTAATGACAGATATGGAATTCATCAAGGCAAGTCTGGAGCGTGCTCAAGCTGAAAATCAACTGCGGGCGGAGCAACGTTTAGACGATGCGACACGAGAATGCGCTGCTCTGCGACGACGTTTGCAGGAGGAACAGGACCGATTCCGAGAACTCACGTCCAATTTGGAACGACAGGCTGCAACTGCAACCGAACGTTTGGTAGAAGAACGAAAAGTTGCCGACCAAGCTCGCAGCGACCTTGACGAATTGAGAAAATCTGAGGCTGAGAAGACTCGACGCATAGAGGAACTCGGAGCCAAACTTAGACAAGCTCAGACGAACTTTAACATCAAACCCATCGATGGTTTGTATCTTTCTAAAACCTATTGTCACGTTAAAGAAACACTCAATGAAAATCCATTAGTTCGTGTGATTCATAAAATTTAAACAGCATTCAAATGGTTTATACATTTTCATAGAGAACTTTTTAGATTATTCTAATGTTTTGATGAAATTATTAACCTTACCAATTGAAATCTTTCAGGAGACGAAAATACGTCAAAGAAGATAAAAGAATTAGAATCGCAGCTGTCGGAAAGTCAAGCCGAAGTTCGATCCTTGGCGAATCAAATAAAAGCAGTACAACACCAGAGCCAGCAGTATTGCGACATAGCTGAGAGTTCGGAGGCTCAGTTGAGCGAACTCACGGCCCAGGGTAACAAAATGAAAGAAGAACTGGAAACTTCCGTGAGCGAGTCTCGAAGTGAACTGGAAACCGTGACAAAAAGGGTCAAGTACTTGGAAGAGGAATTGGCGAAAGTTTCCAGTGGTAAGCAAGAATACGATTCGGAGCTACGAGAGAAATTGTACGAGGCCCAGAAGAAGCTGGAGAAATTCGAAGAAATCAAGAAAAACCTAGACAGCATGAAAGCCGATTTTGAAGAAGCTGCGGAAGCAGCAAAACAAGCCGAAGACAAGTATGCTCGAGAAATGGCAATGCATTCTTCGGATCTTCAGGTAATTTACACTTCCTGACTTTTTTAATGACTTTTTTCGTACAATTTTTCACCAAATTGTTTTTTTAATTTTTTCAATCAGCAACTTGCAAAGCTGAAGGAAGAATCGCAAATAGTATCTGGCACAATCGCGAGTTTGCGGCAAGAACGTGATTCCGCTGTGCTGGCTCTGGAGATGGAAAGGTCAAACATTCAAGAACGCGAGAAGCAGTGGCGCTCGGAAGTGGAAGAAATGCAGAAGCGCGTGGAGGATCTGGACTCGCAGAACGAGTTGCTGCACAATCAGATTCAGGAGCTGAGCGACCGCGCAGCAACAATGCACAGCGGTCAACTGAAAACCTCGGAACACGAGAGCCCGGACACAAGCTTGGAAGCGATGAACCGCAGCTTTAGCGGAGCAGACAAAGAATCCAAGTCCGCAGAGCAGCTGATTCAAGTGATGAAGTTCTTGCGACGCGAAAAGGACCTCGCTGTGACGAAATTCGAGGTGCTGAAGGCTGAAAATATGCGGATAAAGTCGCAAATTAAAGTAGCTGAAAAACGTGTTAAAGAGTTACAGGCTCAACTTAGTTCTGAACGTGAAAAGGCGGAGATAGACGTGCTTACGGTATCCAAACACGCCGAACTGATGCGCAAGATCGAGACGATCAACGCGATCACCGATTCGAACCGAGTGCTTCGCGAGGAACGCGATTCGCTGAACTCGAGAGTCACGGAGGTGTCGATGAAAATGACGCTGTTGACGGGTGAGATCGTGCCACTCCGCGAGAAAACGCGGGAGCTGGAGGCTCAAGCCGAGCTTTTGAACCAAGAAAACACGAGTCTGAAAGCTGAAGCTACTAGATGGCGACAAAGAGCAAACACTTTAATCGAGAGAGCCAACAAAGCAAGTCCGGAAGACTGGCGCAGGTTACAAACGGAGCGCGAAAATCTCAGCAAGCTGCTTACCTCGGAACGCGAGACGCACGCTAAACAAACGGAGGATTTGAACGCGTTGAAGAACGAAAAAACGAAACTCGAGGAACACGTGACGCAGATGCAGCGACAGATACAGCAGCAGAGCGACCAGGTTAATCGGTTATCGGAGGAATCTCGAAAACTGAATCAGGACTTGTCGGAAGCAAACGCAGCCGCCGCTGCGACTGCTCTTGAATTAACGGAAATAAAGAAGGCTTTGGAAGAGAAGGAAAATGTTTTGAATGATTCGAAGAACAAGGAAATACAGATAAGAAAGATTGCGAAAAAGTACAAAACGCAGTACGAAGACCTCATAAAAGCTACGAAAGATGAGAAGTCGCGAATGGAAGAACTCTCCGCTGGAGCAGCCAGCAGCGAGGAAGCCACGCAAAACGCCCAAGAACGAGAGGATCAGTTGAAGGAAGAGGGCAGGCAGGAAATTCGAGAAGAAAATAAAGAGCTCTTGGAAAAGATTGCTCAATTGAATCGCAACATGTCGGCTATACAAAACGATATTGAGAATTTGAGGAAGGAGAACGAGTCATTGAACAAAGCTAGCGCTGAAAAGGAGGAAAGAGCCATGGGAGTTCTGAAGAACGCGCGTACTAAAATTATGCAACTGACTGAATCGAATAAGGTAATCATAACTCACGATTCTTTTTTTCTTTGGAGAAAAAATATCAACTCGTTACACTTTTGCGAGTCGAAATTTATTGATATGTTCACAAATCTTGACCTAAATTTTATTTCCGCAGAGTTATGAAAAGGAAATCGCCGAGCTCAAAGTCAAATCAGAAGCGAGCACCAGCGACATGAATGTATCGGAGCTCGAGACGCGCGTAACAGCTCTCAAGTCGCAGATGGATGGTCGCGTGGCTCGGTTGGAGCATGAAAAAGCTGAAATACAAGCGGAAAAGGAAGCTCTTATGCAGAGGTTGGCGCAGTACCAACGCCAAATGACGGGATCGAGCGGCGTGACCGCCACTACGGAACCACCCACGGCCAACATAAAACCGATGTCTGCTCGAACCGAAACGCCACTTGCTAGCATTCGGCCAATGAGCGTCGTGGTCCAATCCAGGACCGCCGCTGTTTTGCCAACTACCGCTTCTGCTCCTGTTCTCGTTGCTCCGCAGCAGCAACAACAACAACAACAGCAACAGGCAGTTCACACCACGGAAACTAGCTCACCTACAAGCTCTCACGCTGATTATCAACCAAGCACGAGCAGTTCCTCGCAAGCGGTGCCTGGGAATTTGAGGCAGCTTATGGTCCAGCCGCAAATTGGCGAATCTGCAGAGTCGACGCAAAGAGACGAATCAGAAGGTGGCGAAACAATGAGGTACTTGATCTTTCGACAAATTGATCATTGAACAAGTTGGCTTGATGAGAAGCGTGGGTTTAACGAATGAAAAAAATGGTATGCTTATTCAAATTTGATATTTTGCAGTATGCAGCAACAACCGTGTCAAGCGCAGCCTTGTCAGCAACAGCAACAACAGCAACCAGCGCCGCAGCAACAACAACAGCAGCAACAACAGCAGACTGTAGCTCTGGTAAGTCCGAGAGTCGAGCAGCAACAGCAACAACAGCAGCAGCAGCAACAACAACAGCAACAAGCTATCGTGAGCGACCAACAACAAAGCGTGGCTAGCAGCTCGACGCAATCGGTCAGCACGTCTCAAGCATCCAAAAGAACAAGAGCCTCCATTGATTCACCCGCGTCCGGCTCTGGTATTGGCGAGGGCATCGACCATAGTCGACAGGAGCAAATATCGAGTCCTAAAACCAAAAGGTTGAGGCAACAGGAAATGGCAGCTGGCAGTGCTTCCGAAGTCGAATATCAGGTAAGCGTGCGTAAACAATTTCATGCGCTGTTTGCATATTCTTTTATTTAATCAACTCCTTGAAAAGAATGACTTTTCATTAATTCGTGTACAACTTGATAATGGCAATATTAAAAACGTCGAAAAAAAAAGTTGCACACTCAAACCTGGCAGGTGCCGACGTCGAGTCAACGCGACCAAGACGAAGAGGGCGACGACAACTGCGTAGTGGTGGTAGATTGCGACGAGGGCGAAGGCGGCAGCTCGCACCAGGCGCAGGAGGAAGAGTTCGATAACGACCCTTACGAAGAATTGGAAGAGGACGAAGAACTGCCCTACGAAGAGGTGCAAGTCGAGGGCGATGACAACGAAGTGGAAATCATCATGGAGGAGGACTCGGCGGGCGCTCAAGTTCCCCGGCAAATTCAGCCCGCGATGGCTTCGAATCAGCAACAGTCCGAGGCCATCAGCAGCGCTGGTACCGCGGGCGATGCGCCCTCTTCCTTCGCAAGGTCTTCCCGCGGTGTTGCACCAATGCCGAGACAACATCTTCTGCTGGTAATTCGAAAATTCGTAACGATCTTTCATGATCTTTTCTTGGAACATTTGATTCAACTTTGAGTTTTTTTCCAGCAACCACAGCAAGGATACGAAGACGGAGGCGACGATTGCATAGTTCCAAGCACACCGACGCTGTTTGTGCCGCGGCGAGACGGATTCGGCGAAGCCGTGAGTTCGCCCCAAGTTCCCCAGGGACGTTTTACCTTTGGAGAACCTTCGACGCCGGCATCGGCTTCCGCAACTTTGTCCGCGACAGCACCGGCTGGCAGCGCTTCGAGAACTATGTTTAGCTCGCCTGTTCCTTCCATACCCGGAGTCGCTCAAGTTATTCAAGAGGGCATGGACGATACTCGAATGGACCTGACGCAGCTTGAAGATGGCGATACTGGACGAAGCGTCCCGACCACTCCTCTGCAGGTTTCTCCGGCTGCCGACTTGCCGCCTTTGGTACACAGTTTTATCCTTTTCGAAATGTTCGCTGATTAAGACTAGACTCTGTTACTATTCGTTTATTTATTTATTTTCAAGACGACAACGACAGAAAATCTGGCCATGCCGATATCGGACGCCGGTGGCGAGCAACAGTTTGTTCGTGGCACAGAAGAGCAGGAAGTGCTGCAATCTGAAAGACTCGTGGACCCTGATTTAATGGCTCCGACTGATGGTATATTTGTGTACTGTTTACGAGTAAATTACTAGTTTTTTGATCGCCTGAATTAATTGTGTTACTGTTTTTAATTCAGGTGGGAATTCGTACTTGGAAAATCGCGCGGAAGATCTAGGCGCGTCTGGTTCTATGACGGTAGAAGACGACGCCGTCGACGCAGGTGTCGAAAATCCTGAAGAAGCCGAAAGCGAAGCTACGGAAGATGAAAACAAGGAGGATAACCGCGAAGCGGAAGCTTCACCTTCCAGCAACACTCGGCAGAGAACTCCTCTTACAACTGCCACAATCTCGTCACCAACGTCCGTTGGCGCTAGGGGCACCAACACGAGAACTTCCGGGCATTTGCCATTCAGGGGAGGGCGTAGTAATGCTAGGCCTACACCTATCGTTTGGGATAGTCAAATGGGCAGAGGTACTTGATACCCGACATTTTTTTCTTTGCGATTCAACTTGTATTGTATTAATAAAAATCATCTCGTGAAATGAATCAGATCAATATTTAATTCCAGGCCAAAATATTGCGCGAGGTCACCCGACGCGAGGAGCTGGGAATGAAGGGCTGCGAGTTCGTGGCGCTAGAGGACGTCGAATGCGTGGCAAATACCCTTACAATACGTACTGAAGTGCTCCTTGAATTCACATCAGTTCACTTGATGCATTGACAATGCGATGTTTTTGTTGTATACATAAAAATATGAACCGTCGGATTCTAGATTTACATAATTTTATGACTAGCGTTTAATTTTGTAAACTGTTTGTTTTGTAATCTTGCGTGACTCGATATTTTTTTCAATGATGGAAAACTGGATTCCTAAATGGTTACTAAATATTAAATATTATGTTGATGGAAAATTGTTCATTTTTTGTTAGTTTTACATCGATCACTGTATTTATCGATGCGTTTGATCAAAGCAAGAGTTCAGGCAACTGTTTGGTTCTCGATATGTATTTAGAAAAACGCGATTGAAGGTTTTGAATTAAAATGTGCATTTACAAACGCCGCTGTTTATTCTGATTTGTTTCTTTCCTAAAACTTGAGGTTGTGGAAACAGTGAAAATGAATGCATGTTACATGTACTCAACTTTTTATTTACATTTTAGATAACAAAGATTTTCTTTCTACTAAGGGATATAATCGTAAATAACCATCCTTTATTCGCCTCTCAAGACATTTACATCATGTTGATTAGGACATTTAATAAACGGCTCTGGCTTGAGTCTTATGCTCTGCTGTCGTCTGTTATACTGCAAAAATAAAGAGTAAACAATAAATCGCTGCAGCGGCAAATAATCCAATAACAAAGGAAATCGACGGAGTGCCTTACAAATTTTCAACAACATAACATGTTTCACAGGTTAAATTTACCTTCAGGTCTTCTGGTTCGGGGTCGGTAGGTTTTCTAGGGTAGGGACCGAACATGTCAAATTTTCCACCCCAAAAATCCGTTTGCCAAAGTACCCCGAGGCACAACATCCCGCCAATGTGAAAAACTGTCGATCTGTCCAACATTTTGCCTATACAAATGAACAAAATGCGAAGTTTTTAAATTTCTATCGCATCTGACACACTGTATTCGATAATGGCTATCGTTACGTCAATGTGTGCGTGCACGTAAGAGCTAGAGAGAGACAACTGGAGGAAAAACGTCTTAATTCTACATCAACAAATGTGTTGTGATGGAAAAAACGGAAAAAATATAGATAAATGATAAGATTGTGAATTATATTGAATTCCCGTCGTCAAGTTGCTCTTGTTTCGTTTTTCATTTAAAGAAATAGCGCCGAAAGAGAGAAAAAAGAGAATCTGGAGGATGCGTCGTCCCAATGAGTACCGTAAACGACCCCGAGATGGCCTTAGATGTTCACTCGTAGTCGAGTTTACGGAGCTGCAAAATTTAGTAACACTCGAGCTTCAGCCGCGTGAGGACGCGCGGTGTTTCAAGATACACATACACAGAAGCACTCCCACCCAGTAGGGAGCGCGCGTCCAACGATTGGCCGAGCCCGCAAGCTCCGCCCATCAGGTGGCTGTTGGAAAGTGTAATGCTGTAGTTGCACGCAGAAACCGCGGGCGCTACTCTCCTGTAATCGAGAGAAAATCTGAAATGAAACGTGTCGGCGCGCTAATATGTAACGGCAAACAGGGCACACGAGAGAGGGTGGTTTTCGTGCGGTTCGCCACTTTTTCGGCCCTCGAGGTTTCAACGCGACGAGCAACAAGCGGGAAAAACGCGCGAGTGCCGTGACTGTGCCAAGAGGACCTCGTTCTTTTTTTTCCTCCTCATTACTTGATATTTCGCAGTGTGTTGACGTATATCTATATCTCGCGCGGTGATTGTCGAAACAAGATCGTCGCGCGCGCTGTCGTAGAAACAAAGAAAGCCAGGGAATAAAAAGAGGACAGGGCTGAAGAGTTTCGTGGGCGAAGGGAGCGATCAACCCCGAGTCCGAACGAGGCATTCTGTTAAAGGGCAGTGTTTTCAATTCTCGTACGTTCGACGTCAGCTGGCGCGAGACAAGTGAGAACGGCCGAGAGATAGAAATGGCGGCGCTGGTGGCAGGTGTCCAGTATGGTTTGTCGTCGCACAGCAATTTCCACGAAAACAAGTCCCTCATATTCGTGAAACTCACAGATTCCGCTCAGCGTGCCATCGAGGACTTTCTGCGCAATCGGGTAAGTTCCTGGGAACAGCCTTTGTATATTTTCCGGCGACTTTTACCGAGGCTCTCGGTCTCGCTCTCTCTCGCTCTCGAAGAGCGCTCCGCGTGATAGACAAGGACGCGACTACTTCGTTCTCGCGCTCGCGGGAGAAACACGGGGGCCATATTTCAGCCTCGTTCGATTACTTCGCTAACGATAAATACGCTTCGATTCTTAAGAATAACCCCCGATTATCGTGCTTTGCCTTTTTTTCCCCGTGGCCACGTCTCGTTTGTCCCTTCTCGACAGCTGCGACATAACCTCGGGCCTTTTTTTCCGACCCGGGTCATCCTCCTCTACGAAAACCCGCGCAAACCTGCTCCGTCAAATACCCGGATCTTGCCCGATATTGACAACCGCGCTTTCTCTTCCATATGGGTTTGACAACGGCATTACGTAATGATACGCGCCGACTGACAAGACTTTTTTCAAGTTCCAGAGCGATCCGGAAAGCAGCTGTGCTACCGCGACTCGCCGCTTTTTCAACTCTCTACACCTACACTTTTCCATTTATCATTTCGCATTTCGATTCGTCGGGCCGCTACAGTTTTTCATCTCAAAGTAAACTGGGTCATCGATTACGCGCGACGAGATGCTTTTTCTTCTTGGGAATCCGGAAATTGCCCAATTTTCCCGGATTCCCGAACATCCGGTTTTATGTTTTTACGCGACATTCATCCCGCGCGTCACTGGAATTTCCACTTTTCCGCCGTGACGCGTTAACAATCGCGAGCCTTGGAAGTTATTTATTTCCGAGGAAAGAAATCGCGCGTGTTTTCGAGAGCGGGAAAGAAGCACATGGGTCCCCCTTACCGGGGATCACCAGGTGCGCGGGCTATTCATTGGAATTTAAATTCCATTCAAACGGCTCGCGTAGCTTGGGGTGAAACGTCCCCCATTCTCGCGCGGTTCTCACCTGTTTCCACCTCGTTCTCGGACTACCGAGCTCCCAATAAAAATCGCTTGTCCAAAGAGACGGAAAAATGTCGCTTCCTCAGTACTTTTGTCGACTGCTCGATAAGATAGCACCCGGGCAACCTTCGAGTAGCTTAATACTACACGTGTCGTTGATTTTTCTTTCAATAACATGTGAATAATCCGCCTTTCGCGGGGGTCTATAATTAAAGCTACTCGGCCAGGCGCCAACTCGGTGGTCGTCCCGGTGAAAACAGCTGGCCGTGCGTGTACATCCCCAGTGACGGCGACGTCCACTTCTTTGCCTCGGGCATTTTTCTTCCCTCCGAAATTACGTTTTTTCCCGTTTTCCGGGATCGCCACGCAACCTGGAAGTGTTTTTGTTTCATTAACGTCCGTAATTATTGAACTAGGGGGCAGTTTTTTCAACGCTACGCGTTTTTCTGCAAGGGCCGTGATTTGTCGTGTTTGGAGTCCGAAATTAATTAGAATTGAGCGAGTATTCGAGAAAGGAATTATTTAGAACTTTCAATTTGGCTATGAAAATGTTATATTGTTATGTTATCGCATTTAAACGGTCTCCTTTTTTGGTCATATTTTCTGGGCAAGTTTGGTAATTTTCGTTTGAGTCATGAGCTAATTTTATTAAAGTTTTTCATCGCAGTTGAGATAAGGATTGTTTTTAATTTGAATACTCACGTTCATAGATTGACAGTTTAAAATCCAAAATCGAATATTTGGTACTTTGGAACTTTCTTAATGTTTTCTGGGGAAGTTTGATAATTTTCGTTCGAGTCATGAGCTAGTTTTATCAAAGTTTGTTAAGCAGTTAAGATAATAATTTGTTTTTTTCGAAGTTCATAGACTAAAATTTTAGAATATTTAGTACTCTGGAACCTTCTTGATGTACACCATTAAAAAAAAGAATTTACTCTTAACAAAGTACGGAAATGGAGTGTAAAAGTTTAATTGTTTTCCAATTATTTTGTCATGAAATAAGATAACCTTCAGGAAATTTAAAAAAATTTTAGAAAATGACGACTTGGTTTCATTGTCCATCAAAAACCAAAATACCGCGTAGAAATGCGACTGGCAACCCTGGTGAATTCTACGGACGAATTGAAAAATCCCGAGTGTAAAAGATGACGGGTAGTACTTTATTATTGATCGCTTTCGCATCCTGCATTTTTAGGTACCCGGATGAAAAGCATAAGGAGAATGAAAGACAAGGCACGCGACGATTTTGTGTCGTTTGAAGCCGAGCGTTTTATATGCACTCGCTCTCGCAGCGCTCGTCGAATGATTTCGCTGATGAAAGGAAAATGGAATAAACTTTTTCCCTTTGACGTTTGAAAACGAGGGCTGCAAAGGGGCGAGAAAGAGAAACAAAAGAGCGGCAAATTTCAACGGCAGAAATCGTAATTCAAAAACGAGCCGTCCATGTTTTGTTTGCGAATGGCAAAATGGGCCAGGAGAACGCGAAGATCAAGTGCGAGGAGAATACTGATGCGTTCTTTTCGATGATTGCACAGGTTAAAAGGAAAACACTCGGGTTCTGCGAGGGATTACCCATTATTTTGTTTGGTTTCTAGTAATCCCGACCCAGGGCGACTAATGGTGTTACATATGAGATGATTTAGGCTTTATTTAATCCAATTTGCAGCGCTGAGAAGTGATTTAAAGCAGTACTTCCACGGAAATCAATGTTCAATGGTAAAAAAGGGAAGTACAATGAAATGAGAGGTCGGTTGAAAAATACAAAATTCGAAGGAAGAGAACTGGAAAAAGCGCATACAATTTTTGCTCGGTACAAATAGGATTCATTTTAGTAGATACAATTAAAATATTGTTGGAAACATTGAAATGATTGTTCCGGTTTTTCACTGATTTCCGTGGAAGTTCGAGCTGAAATTGTATTTTGAAAGCGACACTTTTCCCGGCGTCGTCGTCGCCGCCGTCACATGATATTCCCTCCTCATCGACCCGGCCGATAATTGCTGCATGGTCAGTCGGGTCTGTCGGCCGACGAACCGCAGTATGAATGCCTTTTTTTTCTTCCTTCCTTTTCAACCCCCTCAATGGGAACGTCGTAAATAACACACTTCCGATGAGAAATCCGATAGACTCGTCGCCGCGTTGCAAAGCTTCTTATCGTTTCGCGATAATTTCGTCGCGTTTGACACCTCGATTGAAACAAAGCCGGTTTTATAATGCGACCGTTTCGCCACGAAGTCCGCAAAATTATGCAACGACTTTCGGTGCGTAGTGAGAGGCTTTGAATTGCGACACGTTTCGAAAACCCGCAGTCTCGTTTACGCCAAAAACTTTCGAACGCTTTCGAAAAATGCGTTGTTCGTCTTTCGATGGATTTTTCGACGATTGTCGCCCTTTTTTGTGGAGAAGAAGAGGCAGTCGGTACGCAGAAACGTGCGAAAATTGAATTCCTGTTGCGGACACGTCACAACATCGCAAGGGAATTTATGTAGGAGGCGAGCAACATTTATATCCGCGTCTTCGGCAACGGCTAAAACCGTCCTAAAAGTGGCTGTGCATTGACCCTGCGGAAACATTGCACGTCTGCGCGCTCGCATTTTCGGGAAAATTCGAGCGTTTCCTCGTTCATCCTTAATCGGCGCGATACTGACATTGTTGTAATGAGTGTTCCGCAAATTAAGCTCCCTCCAGCTGCTGTTTCGTTGCGAAATGCCCGATCCGCGATACGAGCCTCTCGGAATCTTCATTTCTTTCCGTTTCTTGCCGCGAGTTTGTAATTGGATTAATTGGCGTGTTGCGAAACGCGAAATAATTCGAGTACAACCTCGGGGTAGGCTCTCGAGAGGCCCCTATGCATGCACGAAAGAAGGGGAATCTTATCTATTGCCGCGTTATCGGGGGCTTCCAATTGTAGACATTCGAGTCGTAAAACTTGAAATCCCGAATAAAATATTGGTTACCGCCGAGTTAGCGCCGAGAATCCGAGCGAGAAGCTGTTGCGAGACTTTCGGAACGGCGACTCCTTTCGATGCGAGAGAAAGTGATAGCTCGGCGTTGCTGGAATTGCATAAATGTAGTAATTCTAATGATAGCCGCGACGGAATTGGAAAATATTAACCTCTTTGGCGATATTATATTTGTTTTGCATCGAATCGCGCGCGGAGCTGGACTAAAACCAGCATGCCTTTTTTTACCGATCGCAGGAAATATTCAAACGCGAAGACCAGACGTCCTCGCCGTGTGGTCGAAACGGCTGTGCTAAGTGCACGTGCCCCTTCACTTCAAAACGAACGACATTGCAACTTGTGGGAGCAAAAAGTCGATCCCGCCGGTACGCGTTTGTTCATAAACGGTCCTGCATAATTTATCCATCGGGGTTTAGAATTTCATACGAATTAATCATCCGGCGTGATTTTCGAAATGGTTGTTCTTTTCTTTTCTTTTTGAAACGATTTTATGCGCTGAATATTTCTGCGATCCAGGGAGAAACATTTATAACGCTTCCTGCAGCGGCAAAGCGTGACCCGAATTCCGAAGACAATCTTATTTTCGAAAAGCGAGCAAGAAGCAGGCGGTAGGCTCGATTATAACGAGACGGCGGCAACCAGCGTGCCTTCGTCCGAGCGTATCGATTTCACCTGACGTATTTTATTTCTTTCGCGCATAATATAATGGCATCAACATTTTTCGAGAAGCGTTTTAATATTCGCGCGTCTTTGGATCAACATTTCTCGCCTCTGGACTTTGACAGGGCTTCGAAAGCGGCGATGACAATCGTCGCTGGTATTTCCGAGAAAACGCTAACGGCATTTCAGGTAATCAGTGTTCAATGGAAAAAACTATTTCAATTTTATTAACGACGTCTTCGAAAATTACTATCATTTATTCTGAAAACAATTACCGAGCAAAAATAATTGTTGCGGTAGTATAATTAAATTTTCTGTGCTTTTCTTCCCTGGAATTTTGTATTTTTTGACTGTTTTTTCGTCCGTTATTAGATTTTAAACAATTCACCTGTTGGACATTTTGAAAATGGTTGATAATTTCGTAAATAAAATGATGTTACTCTGCAATGATCGACTATTGTTTTAAATCCAATAATAAACAAAGTAAAATCAGTTTAAGGTGAATCGATACTTTAATGCAAGGGTGAATTAGAAAAAATATTTATAACGCAACGTCATTAATTACATTTAATATGCCAGTATAATTTATTTAACAACATCTTGTTCTTCACGAAAAAAAATAAGCCACTGAAAAAATTGTGCAAAAATGCTCGTAACGAACAATTGAAAATTTTAACAGTTTTTTAAAAGAAAAATGTTTATTTCTTAGCCAATTTGCATGTTCGATTAT
>JABFQM010000603.1:0-32142 GCA_022816865.1 Zelostemma sp. ZL-2020 | reverse complement strand
TTTCTTGCGATCTCGGCGGTCCCGGTCTCGCCGAAGCGGCGAGCGCGATCTCCAATTTCTCCTCGGCGATGCTCCTCGACGCCTATAACGCGCTTCGTAGCGCGAGCGACTGGGCGAAGGCGAAACCGAGTGTTTTCCGTGACGTCGAGCCGACCTGGATCTTCGCTTCCGAGGCGACGGCGAACGCCGCGCTCGCCGTTGCGGCGGAGACGGCGAATATCGTCGCGGAGAACGCGATGCTCGTCGTCTTCTCGACGGTGAACGCTCGCGACGGGTCATCGGGCTCCTCGGACCTCGCTCGGGCGAATCTCTTTTGTTTAATTTCTTCGGGGACTCTCGTTTACGCGGCGGCGGCGGCGGCAATGGCGCCGGCGGCGGTGTCTCGTTACGCGACTTCTCGTGTCTGTTTGCGCGACCTTTTTCCACTTCCTCGGTTACCGTTTTCTTCGGCACCTTCTCGTGTTTCGACTGCTTCTTTGGTCTTTCCGGAGAACTAAAAAATAAAACATGTATATTTTTAAACTCGGTTTTTTGGGGAAGAGAAATTAAGGGATTTTATTTTACCTGTCGGAGGAGCTTTCGGATGACTGGCGCTTTCGCTTGGTCGCGGACTTCTTTTTCTACAAGAAAATAAAGATACGTCATTGACGGTTCAACTTCGAAGACTCTCAACACCGATCATGCATTCCAAAATTCAGTTTCTTTTTTAAGACATAGTGTTCTTTTAAATTGTCGACAGAGTCTGCTCGTTCAACCTCGTGGCATTCAAAGGCTCGTTTTTATCGAGTGAAAATTGGTCGTGTGAAGAAACGAGCAGGCTCCATTGAAAAGGTTAACATCTTTGTTGGTATTCAAGAAAATGTTGGCAAACTTTGAGGTGCTAAACACAAAACAAGTGAAGTAATTGGACAACATAATGTCGATAAGAGTTACTTTTGTCTTTCCCTCTTCTTATCATTACGATTATCATTATTATTATTACACTGAGTAGCGGCAAATCGGGTACTCACTCAGGGAATGTATCCTGTCAAATGGCGCTGATAATTACAAACAATACTGAGATTTACACTTTGAAATAATGATCGTTAACTTGAAATCAGATAAATGTTCACGTATGGAAATAAGCAAGGAAACATGCTTATCCAGAGCGCGCGACGAAGAGTCGCGTAAATGAGAAAACGAAAAAACGTGGAATTTCATGTCGAGAGGCAAATCAATGATCGAAAAAAAGAGAAGGAAACTTAAAATCATAATCGTCATGCTTCTTTCGCTTCTCGTGCTAAAATGTCGGTACATTGAGAAATGTGTCTGGCTTTCGGGCAACAAATTCTACCTCGTGTTTGTCCTTCACGTCCCCCTTGGCGCCCTTTTTCTTCTTCTTCTTCTTTTTCTTCTTCGAGTCGTTCTCCGAAGAGCTGCAAATTCACAATAAAAAGCGTTATTTCGAATCCCCTTTTTCCCATTTTCAATGACGTACCTGCTGTCATCGGAATCATTGCTCGCTTCGCTATCGGAAGAGCTGACGACCTCGGGCTTCTTATGCTTCTTGTCCTTCTTCTTCTTCTTCGACTTGTCCTTCTTCTTCGTCGACTTTGGCGACTCCGATCTATGAAAATTGCAAAGCAACATTAAACAAAGACGAATCGAGTTTCGAATTCATAAACTTTTATTAATTATTTCGAAGTGGACGTCTCCCTGTTCAAAAGTGCATTTATGTGTGCGAACAATGAAGAAGCTCTTCGTAAATAAACAACGGAGCACGTTATCTTTCGCAATTGGCAAATTTCGTCCGTGTACGTACTGAAAATGTCATCGCTTAAAGAAAAAAAAAAGCAAAACGGTCGAAACTTTCATCTTTCGGTACACAAAGTAAATGTTCCAATTACGGTCACTTTTTTCCGATTCACATCGTAAAAATAAACATTTTAATTCTTCAAATAACCAAAACATCAGTGAATGTCGCGATGCGCGTCACTAGAATTAAATTAAAATATCGTGGGTGTCAGAAAACAAAAAAAATGGACTTCTTCAACGGCCCATAATTGGGACATTTCCCTTACAAAGAACTTTAAAGCTAATCAACGATCTACGCAAAAATGTCGGTTTGAGAGATTACGGTTCGACCAAAAATTGCTTTAGACGTTCCGAACTTTCAAACCAACGAACCGAATCTCTCAAAGGGATATCGAAAGACGAGTGTGAAATAATGAGGAGTATTGATATAATATGGGATTAGTATTACCTTGAGAACCACCGATAGGGACGGACTTGTCGGAAAAAATAGAGAGATGACATTAACAACAAGCTTTATCGATATCATCAAACAGAGATAGAAAATGGATCCGAAGCAAACGTTCGTTTGACACTTTTCCCGAACTCTCGGACTCTACCGAAGCACATTTCAATGCCGACGAAGCGTAAGCGAACGTTTGCCCTGTGAAAAGCTAAGTCTTGAACTGTTCAACGAAGCCGTTCGTCGATTTATCTCTCTTTCTCTTTTATCTAAAAATCAGTCGCGTATTCAGTGCTTGAAAATTATGCGCGACACTAAACTTACCTACGAGGCCTAATCGTTAGGCACATAGTCCTCCTTAGTTCTGTTTGAAACAGAGAAAGGTGTATGGGAATATGAAATAACAGGATTGTCATGACTCGCTATCCAAATGTGAAAAATGTCTTGCCAGAAGCAAACGAACAACGCGAGGATAATGAGTAATTAAGGAGGTCAAAGATAAGCTACGAATAACTCGGTCTCAAAGACTCGATTCGACGAACTCGCTCTTTCTCTCGAGAATCCTTCCAGCCGTCGAATCCAGTCTCCGCTGACTCCGAAAGGAGCGAGCTTTATTTTTACCTGTCCTTCTTGTGCTTCTTTCCCCGCTTCTTTTTCGAACTGCTTCCCGAGCGCTTCCTCTTGCTCTTTTTCTCGGGAACAATCGCGGTTACTTCGACCTCGGGGCTCGGAGTACGCACTAGCTCGTAAACTTTATTCGCCGCGGCTCGTGCCTCGGCTTCTCGAGCGTGTCGCTCCGGGTCCAAACTGCTGCCCTCGATGAAAAACTCCGAGATCCCAAAAGCCTCGCGCAGCTTCGCGTTCTTCTCCTGCTGCGCTTCCGCGATTTGATGGGTTTCTCGAACGCTGCAAACAATCAATTAAGCCATTAAAATAACAAATTCTTCGACTTTTTTCAATCCCCTTTCGACGTACCGCGTCGCGATTTTTACAGTCATTTCGCAGGAAAAATCAAGCGCGTAACGCGGCTCGGACTAATGCACCAAAAGTGACATAACACTGGCTTCCCGAGTGAAAAGTGCCACCCCTACTCGCGCGCCACCGATCAATACCAATCCCCAGCTGTTCTCTTTACCGCCGCTTTACACCCTCTACATTACGTGCATTATTTCATCATTTCCGAGGCTCGCGTTATCGATCTCTTTGTCTTTCTTTTTTCTTGGAAAAATGTTTAACGGGGGTGATTCGGTTAAAGGTTATTACCCTAGATTTAGAATTCGATTAGCGCAAGGGAGGAGAAGAGGAAAACAAGTCGACTCTGATTCACCTGACCACGGAGCGAACATTATTTCGCCGGCCGGCCAAAAGGTGCAATTGAACGCGCTGGCAACAACAGCAATGTTGCTGCTGCTGTTTAATTTGCTGTCCCTTTTTCTTGTTGAACGGATGTTTATTCGCCGCCTGGAGCTTACGCTTGCGCGAGCGCTTGTTGAAACCCTTCTGCCGATCGAGGAAAAAGTTGCCCCGCCAGAGTCTCTCGAAAAAAGCCTGGCCGTCAGCGGGACCGCGGCCGCGCGCCACCGCCGTCGACATCGCAAATATCCCGGGGATGTAATGGTTTCCTTCCTACTCTTTTGTTCTCGCTCCCCAGTCGGCGACGTTTATCTTCTCTTCAATCGTTCGACATTCCCGATTCCAATTTTCCCTTGGTTTTGATGATCAACGTGAATAGATGCTTAAATATTTTATTTTTCTTAGAGAAATAACAATGCGATTCGGCGCGTATTTTTGGTTTCTTAAGATTAAATTACGTTACGAGTATATGTAAATTTAGTATCTAAGTTGGAAGACTTTTATGTGATTTTGCGAAGGTTGTTCGGTGCCGGGACTACATTGCGAGGAATTGTTTCCTCGGTTTCGCGCACCGCCGACGCGTGCCGACCCGACGTCGACTCATTTTCACACTGACTCGCCTTAGAGCGAGCGGAGGCTTCCCCTGTTTGTTTCTCTCTCGTTCTTTCTCGCTCCCCCGGCGAAATGTGCGGGCCACCCCTTGTTCCCTCGGCCCGAGAAGCGCCGGCGCTGGGGGAAGTCGATATCGGAGATAGATTGCTGCATCCCCGCGAGAGGATGCAGCTAATGCGCAGCGACATTTTCAATTCACCCTTAGGTTTACGGATTTTTCGTGGAATGTTTGAGGGGAATATGTATCGATCGAGTTATGAGTCTTTCGATTTAGGAGAGATTATCCGGTGTCAGACTCCGGTGCCAAAATCCTGGGGGTTTTTTTTGCTACTTTATGAAGCGGGATATTTCGTTTGAAAACGTTTCATTTCGTCCTTCGTCGGGAAGTGGAATTCTGGGATTTTTACACTGGAAGTTCAAAATAATAGACATTTCTGTGGCTTTTTGGAAGGAATGAAATGGTAAATGGAGAATTATGTGGTTCGGCGAGGAACGAATGTACTACTTACTTTACACGGCCAAATTCGTCTTTCGGGATTGTCGATTTTTCCTCGTTTCCCATCAACAACTGCCTGTAGGCTGCGACTTTGTTTTCCACTTCGTCATTTGTGAATCTGTAACAATCAATGTATTTTAATTTTATTTCATTAAACATGGAAATGTTTCATCATGGACAAAAACACAAATAAACAAATCGAAGTTAAAATTAGCTATTTCGCAAAATCCTTATGCAATTGAAACAATAGATTTTCATTTGGCTTTCCTCATTAATCTTTTAACGTTTCGCTACATTCAGAGAAATTACGATCTTGGCAAGAAGACAAAATACTCGTGAATCGAGACTAAAATCAACCGACGATATCTAAGAATTATACATTTTCACGACTTTGACAATTTCAACGTAGGAACTAGTTTTAACATTTTTTGTGAGTTATATTTTTCATGGAAAAATATGTACCCTTGGCCTTCCAAAACATCCATCAACTCGGTACATTTAACCTCGAGTTTTCTCTTCCTGGCGTGATCCAGGATTTCCTGGTTTGGCGGCTTACTTATTTGATCGGATTTTCCGTCATCCGCTTTGTAATTGACCTTGTCTTTTGTTTTACGAATGACCGCCCAATTTCTCTGGACATGCCCATTTGTCCCAGAACCCCTGGGGGTAGTCAGGCCAATTCCATTGTACATCGTAAATTTCCTTTTCTAAACCTGAAATCCACAAAAATCTCATTAGAATTTTCCAAAAATTTTCATCGTAAAAATAATCGACGAAAAAATACTTCGATAAATGTCAATAGTAAATGGTAAAAGGCAAATACGTTCAGAAACGTACGACAATTAGATTGCGGAAGATCACGGAAGCGAGAAAAAGAGGTTAGAATGACACCTCGGGAAATCGTTTTATCGATCCGGTCAATGTAAAATTAGATAGAAAACGCAGGGGGCTGAATTTCGCGCGGAAAAAAAGCGGAGACGCGCAGGCGACTCGCCTTCGTTAATGCGTTGACGCGACAGGAATTGAAAGACTGTGACGTTTATTTGATCAAAAGAACACCTGCTTAATGCGAACTTACCTTTTGCGTGGACAACAACATCGTGCGAATTACCAAAAACACAGCGACGTCAGGCGACTACAAGCTTTGCGGGTTTTATCTTCTGATGTTTCCCAAATAATCCGTCCAGGTGTCGCTGGTGGAATCGGATTTATAAATAAATAAAGATACTATTCATTAACTAACATTAATTGGTGAGATTTTGATCGAGCTTGATATTAAATTTTTCAATTGAATTCCTTATTGGTTTTTTTTCTCATTGTTTTTTAAAACTCCAGTAATTTAAAATATTCTAGTATGCGCGCGCAACGAATGGCGCAGCGGGTGCAACTTCACTTCATGTCTCGTTGTGATACAAACATAACCTTACTTATTCAAATTTAAGTGTCGTGACTCGTGATTGAGTTTCGCATTGACATAAAATTCCAGAATCCTTCGAAATAAATGTTGAAGTTGTAAATATCGGGGCACTTCTTTCCTCGCCACCCAGGAGGTAGAAGTGATAGTGCACTTTTTTTAACGTGGTTTCACCATAATTTACAAGAAAATTCCAGCGATAACTTCAGAAAAATTATAAAAAAGGAATTAATAAATAACTCAATTGCTCTAAGTGATTGTTTTATGTTCTGTTTTATTCAACCGGATTCTTTTTTCTTCAGGGAAGGAAAGGATGATAAAAAAAAATGTTTTTTCGTAGTGCAGTACTTTAATTGAGCAGACGAAATAAAAAATTTGAGTACCAATATTTATTCCCGTTACTACCAAAACTCCTAATTAATCCTCAATTACTTCGAGATTATTGTAATATTCGAGCTGTTTTTAGGGCAAATTATCAGACAATTTACTCGTAACTTTGTATTTTATGACTTACGTGACGTTTTTCGCGTATTTTTGTTATTTTGAAACGGGCTTGAGAACTGACTTGACCTCGAAATTAAACTAAAAATCAGGCAGAAGTCGATAATTTTGAAGAGAAAAGCGGCCAGCTGATGTATTTAACGAGCTTTAAATTAGGTACACTGACGCATTTTTTTCCGACAAAATATCTACCTGCCAACTCTTTAAAAAAAGGACAATATACTGCTGCGATCTTTCTCTATTTACAAATGCATGAAGGGGAGAAAAAACAATGAAAAATAATGACACGTGTTAATGCGAGGCGCGTATTTTAGCATATAAAACTGATGTAACAAATTTATTTGAAGAAAATGTTTTTTTATTCAATACTGTAGCCTGTAGAATATTTGTACATGGAAAAACTTCAAAAAGATTTAAAACTTTTAAACAAAAAAATGTACTAATAGGCTAATGTACTGAAACATAAATTTTGTTTGCAATTTTTAAACCAACTTGTTAATCATAATAATATTCCAACTCTGCAGGCATTCGAGCAAAGATTGCCTTTAATTCATCACAGGGACGATTAGGGGAAATTGTCTCCAGGTGAATTTGGCTCAAAACAAGATACTTCAAATTTGGCAAAGCACTGGCGAAGGCATACAGTCCCTCGCTCGTGACACCCCAAATACCTGAAAGTACAAATTTTGTCGTATATCAACATGTACACAACTCCCACTTTCTTAATCCCCCCCCAATAAAGATGAAAACTTACCATATAGACTGACTTTAGTCAGTTGCTTGCAACCAGAACTAATTACGAACAATGTTTCATCGGTTAGGAGCATGTCCGAAATTGAGAGTTCTCTCAAGTTTTTGAACATTGCAATCCCTTTAAAAGCATTGCCGCTACTATCTCCACAGTCTATTAAAAGCAAGCTCTGTATCCTGGACTGTGCATTACTTGGTACAGTTAAATCAATGGGAAGATCTGTTATTGAAACCGTTTTTAAATTTGGTATACCAGTCACAAGAGCATTCATAACATCGCCTGAAATATTTTCGCCATCTGAAATTTCAAAAATGTCGCATAATATATGTTACAGATGACACAACTACTGTATTGATAAGAACTTCCAAATCTCGTTAGAAACCTTACTTGTAATACCGAATTTTTTCAATTTCTGGCAGTTGATAGTTATTTCTGTTATAAGATCGTTGATACGATAGTCCTCAACATGAATGGCAAGTTCTTCCAAATTCATGAAACTTTGTACATTACTGTAGATACCTGATTGCACATCAACAAACTTTAATGTAAGTGAGATCAAATTCGGAAGATTAGTCATGAGTATCCGCAAGCCCTCCTCAGTGACTTCATTCCAACCTAGCAGACATAGTTATTATGTATAAGCATTTACGAAGTTGAACATTAGCAAAAATTCAAAGTAAACGAGAATACCTACTCTGTAATTCGAGTTTTTTCAGTTTTTTGCAATTCTTAGCAATCGTAGAATACACTTCATCTGTAATACGAATGTCATGTGTGGAAAGCGAAAGATGCTCTAGATTTTCCAAGACTGCGATTTCTTGCAATGCTAGTGATACTTCTGAATCACAACATTCGCCGTATGGGAGAATCAAGCATAAAACTTGGATGTCCCTCGCATAGTTTGGTATGACTCGCATCAATTGAAGAATGGACTCGTTTTGATCAACGTCAATCCTGAGTTCTTTCAAATTTACTTTTCGTGATTCCAATAACTGAAATAGAGACAAACAGTTAATTTCATTACAAATATCAGACAATACTTTGATGAAATTGGAATAATAAGTGGAAATGTATCACTTTCAAACTCACTTCACAGATATAATTCACTGTCTTTGGGGTAAGTGGATAAGAATCTAGACACAAACGGTTTACAGGCCCTGGAGCATTCTTCAAACTTATTATCTCCTCCAGGCAAGCTTCATAATACAATTCCACCTTTACATCCACAAGTTCTTGATTGGCAAGAAACAGTGCATGGAGTTGTGCATTATTTTCATTGTTCAAAAGCTGCATATTCAGTTTTTTTAGGTTGAAGCAATTTTTGATGACAATGTCTATTGCAGCATTATAATGGAATGATCCTTCGATCTTGTATGATGTGCCATCGAAAATATACACATCAGTGATGTTGACCGGGTAGAAACAGAACTTTTTAAGAATAGGACCAAAATTTAACATGATCTCTTCGAATTCTTGTATCTTGAGTGTTCGCTTTGGAATAAATACTTCTTCTTCGTCCTCGTGACTGTCAAAAGTCAAACCTGTGATGGTAAACTCCGAAACTTGCCAAATAAAGCTGTCTAAACCAATCCAATCCGAGAAAACTGCAATTATCAACAAATATACAAAATAATTGTTTGATGCTAAAATATATTTCGATTCGAAGGACGAAATAAAATGTGTCAATAATTGGAGCAAAATATTTGTCGAAACTAACCTTTAAGGAAATTCAGCTTGTCTATTATCGATAAGTGCCGGATGATACAGGGCAAACAATCTAATGGAAGATCCTGCAACTTCATTGCACTACACTCTTCGGCGTTCATATTGTCTTTTTTCAAAACTAATCCTTGTGAATTCAATCTTGTAATCGTGGATAAATTTTGACAACGATGTCGATCGTCAGGTTCTTAGATCGCGAAAGAGTGTACCAGCGTGTGTTTAGTGTCCTTCTTTTACAAACAAGACAAGACACGCATGAGAACGCGGCGTTATATGTAAGACAGATTTAATTGGTTCGCTTTTTATTCATCCGTACGGTCCCGATTTCGCAGCGTGCGCAACTTCACTTCATGTCTCGTTGTGATACAAACATAACCTCACTTATTCGAATTAAAGTGTTATGATTGAGTGTCGTATTATTAACATAAAATCCCAGAATCCTTCAAAATGGATGTTGAAGTGGAAGACATAGTTATGCCAGGAGACATGGTAAGGGCATTAAGCAACGGGAACAAAATCGAAGGAAATGTAATTTTGGGCCCAGGATTGCGGCGCGAGGGTGACACAGTTCTCGTCTGCAAGAGTGGAATATTAAAGCGACGAAGACCGACAATTTATTACGTTGATTATTATCAAAAAAGGTTCGAAAACCTCACAATAGAATTTCCAAAAACACCCGATTTTTTTATTAAACACTCAGTTATTTCAAGTTTCGATTTCACTTTCGATTTAAAGCAAATGAATTGTTTACATTTCCAACCACTTAAAATAAACGAGTGTCTACTTACGTTTCATTTGTGTCACTAAAAATAACGTTGTTCTTAGGTACATCCCAAACCGAGGAGAAAATGTCGTCGGAATTGTGGTACAAAAAGCCGGGGATATTTTCAAAGTCGATATCGGAGCTCACGAGCCAGCGTCTCTTTCCTACTTAGCTTTCGAAGGCTCGAGCAAAAGAAACCGACCCGACGTCCAGGTCGGCGACGTCGTATTCGCTAAACTTTTAGTAGCGAGCAAGCACATGGAATCCGAACTCGTATGCGTCGACTCTCTTGGAAAAAAGGGGAAGTTGGGTGTTCTCAACAGAAACGGAATGTTATTTTCATGCTCGTTGAGCCTGGTTCGGAAGATCCTCAACCCCGAATGCCCGTTGCTCAAAATGCTCGCCAAGGAATTCAAGTACGAAATCGCCATCGGCATGAACGGCAAGATTTGGATAAACGCACACTCGGTCAACGAAGCCATCGCCGTCGCCAACGCGATTTTAGCCTCCGAGTACAAAGCTGCCGCGGAGATGAAAACTCTGTGTTCCGGGATCGCTCGGACTCTACTGAAAATTTCGTGACGAGGGAATGAAAGAAATTCAGCTCATTATGAATAATGTATTTATTGTATCAATATTTGTCATGGTTTTTTTTGTAAATAAATCTCACTGATTCGATCGATGACAATGCATGATTACAAAGACTATATATTAATGGCCAAGTGTCGAATGGAAGCTATACGCTTAGTGAGTACGTGATTTAAAACGCGTCGGCTGTTTTTTAACATTATTATTATACTAGTATGGTGATCGAAGCGACAGTTTGTGAAATAGTCATGGAAATTTTGCCCTCAGCTTTGCTTAAGCTGTCCTGTTTTTTCGAGTACAATAGTTGGATACGCAAACTGAATAATTTTGTTTCTTATGTAATTAATTATTTAAAACAACGCCGTCCTAAGTTTTGTCTGATATGTGCCTAACATTCACTTGGAAAGTACAATACTATACATGCCCAAGCGCAACCTTCGCATTGTACATTGACGACAAACATAAATAAAACGTAAAATCGGTTTTGTACTTGTTGAAATGTAGGATTTGTTTGTTTTACAATACGTACTAAAACTCGTTAAAACATGCTTTTCCGTTACACAATAATAAGTAAAATACATTGCCGAATAATCTTGAATTATTATAGTTTCTCGTTTATTTCACCAAATTGATTGAAAATAAATTTTTTTGTCCATAATTTTGAAATTTTTAGGATGTTTTTGATTGGGTTTGTTGAGTTTTGCAAGGATTTTATGGTACGATAGGGTTTTTTTATCAACGATTAAATTCGGAAAAGGATAAAAATTGGATGAATTTTGATAAGAGTAGAATTTTTGGATTTTGTAATGCGTTTTTTTGGATTTTCTGTGATTGTCTAAGGTTTGTTGCAATTTTTCGCTGTTTAATTGTAGTTTGTTGCAATTTTTCGCTGTTTTTTTGTACTTTTTGGTAATTTACATACTATGAAAATCGATCCCTTGTTTAATTTCTTAGTTTTGTTCCGTGTCTTTGCTTCGCTCTTCGTTGACGTCATTTTGGCCGTTATTTTGGCGTCAACAGATAAGGAACAAAGACTCGGAACGGAATAAAGAAATTAAACGAGATCAACTTTTAACATATATAAATTATCAAAAATTACAAACAAAAGAGCGAAAAGTTGCAACAAATCACAAAAAAAACCTGAGAAAATTACAGAAAATCCAAGAGTTCTACTTTATTTAAAATTCATCGAGTTCCAACAGATTGTTTTCTTCTTTCGAATTGAATCCTCGACAAAAAACCTTATATTGCTATAAGATTTTTCCGAAACTCAACGAACCCCATCAAAAACACTATAAAACCTTAAAATTACGCAAAAAATATTCATTGTCAATAATGAGAAATAAACCAGAAACGAATTATTCCAGATTTTTCAACAAAAGTTTCCCGACATTCTATTTATTTACGTTGTTTTTCTATTTTCCGTGAGCGACCAAAATGTCTCATCAGCTAGGCCGAGAGATCAAACACAAAACAAAGCTGTTAAGACGACGAATTTTCTTCAAAAGAAACGCGTTCAATTTTGAAGAAAATTCCAGCGATAACTTTAGAAAAATTATAAAAACGGAATTAATAAATAACTCGATTGCTCTAAGTATTTGTTTTATGTTCTGTTTCATTCAAGCAGATTCTTTTTTCTTCAGGGAAGGAAAGGACAAAAAAAAAAATGTTTTTTTTGTCATGCAGTACTTTAATTGAGCAGACGAAATAAAAAATTTGAGTACCAATATTTATTCCCGTTACTACCAAAACTCCTAATTAATCCTCAATTACTTCGAGATTATTGTAATATTCGAGCTGTTTTTAGGGCAAATTATCAGACAATTTACTCGTAACTTTGTATTTTATGACTTACGTGACGTTTTTCGCGTATTTTTGTTATTTTGAAACGGGCTTGAGAACTGACTTGACCTCGAAATTAAACTAAAAATCAGGCAGAAGTCGATAATTTTGAAGAGAAAAGCGGCCAGCTGATGTATTTAACGAGCTTTAAATTAGGTACACTGACGCATTTTTTTCCGACAAAATATCTACCTGCCAACTCTTTAAAAAAAGGACAATATACTGCTGCGATCTTTCTCTATTTACAAATGCATGAAGGGGAGAAAAAACAATGAAAAATAATGACACGTGTTAATGCGAGGCGCGTATTTTAGCATATAAAACTGATGTAACAAATTTATTTGAAGAAAATGTTTTTTTATTCAATACTGTAGCCTGTAGAATATTTGTACATGGAAAAACTTCAAAAAGATTTAAAACTTTTAAACAAAAAAATGTACTAATAGGCTAATGTACTGAAACATAAATTTTGTTTGCAATTTTTAAACCAACTTGTTAATCATAATAATATTCCAACTCTGCAGGCATTCGAGCAAAGATTGCCTTTAATTCATCACAGGGACGATTAGGGGAAATTGTCTCCAGGTGAATTTGGCTCAAAACAAGATACTTCAAATTTGGCAAAGCACTGGCGAAGGCATACAGTCCCTCGCTCGTGACACCCCAAATACCTGAAAGTACAAATTTTGTCGTATATCAACATGTACACAACTCCCACTTTCTTAATCCCCCCCCAATAAAGATGAAAACTTACCATATAGACTGACTTTAGTCAGTTGCTTGCAACCAGAACTAATTACGAACAATGTTTCATCGGTTAGGAGCATGTCCGAAATTGAGAGTTCTCTCAAGTTTTTGAACATTGCAATCCCTTTAAAAGCATTGCCGCTACTATCTCCACAGTCTATTAAAAGCAAGCTCTGTATCCTGGACTGTGCATTACTTGGTACAGTTAAATCAATGGGAAGATCTGTTATTGAAACCGTTTTTAAATTTGGTATACCAGTCACAAGAGCATTCATAACATCGCCTGAAATATTTTCGCCATCTGAAATTTCAAAAATGTCGCATAATATATGTTACAGATGACACAACTACTGTATTGATAAGAACTTCCAAATCTCGTTAGAAACCTTACTTGTAATACCGAATTTTTTCAATTTCTGGCAGTTGATAGTTATTTCTGTTATAAGATCGTTGATACGATAGTCCTCAACATGAATGGCAAGTTCTTCCAAATTCATGAAACTTTGTACATTACTGTAGATACCTGATTGCACATCAACAAACTTTAATGTAAGTGAGATCAAATTCGGAAGATTAGTCATGAGTATCCGCAAGCCCTCCTCAGTGACTTCATTCCAACCTAGCAGACATAGTTATTATGTATAAGCATTTACGAAGTTGAACATTAGCAAAAATTCAAAGTAAACGAGAATACCTACTCTGTAATTCGAGTTTTTTCAGTTTTTTGCAATTCTTAGCAATCGTAGAATACACTTCATCTGTAATACGAATGTCATGTGTGGAAAGCGAAAGATGCTCTAGATTTTCCAAGACTGCGATTTCTTGCAATGCTAGTGATACTTCTGAATCACAACATTCGCCGTATGGGAGAATCAAGCATAAAACTTGGATGTCCCTCGCATAGTTTGGTATGACTCGCATCAATTGAAGAATGGACTCGTTTTGATCAACGTCAATCCTGAGTTCTTTCAAATTTACTTTTCGTGATTCCAATAACTGAAATAGAGACAAACAGTTAATTTCATTACAAATATCAGACAATACTTTGATGAAATTGGAATAATAAGTGGAAATGTATCACTTTCAAACTCACTTCACAGATATAATTCACTGTCTTTGGGGTAAGTGGATAAGAATCTAGACACAAACGGTTTACAGGCCCTGGAGCATTCTTCAAACTTATTATCTCCTCCAGGCAAGCTTCATAATACAATTCCACCTTTACATCCACAAGTTCTTGATTGGCAAGAAACAGTGCATGGAGTTGTGCATTATTTTCATTGTTCAAAAGCTGCATATTCAGTTTTTTTAGGTTGAAGCAATTTTTGATGACAATGTCTATTGCAGCATTATAATGGAATGATCCTTCGATCTTGTATGATGTGCCATCGAAAATATACACATCAGTGATGTTGACCGGGTAGAAACAGAACTTTTTAAGAATAGGACCAAAATTTAACATGATCTCTTCGAATTCTTGTATCTTGAGTGTTCGCTTTGGAATAAATACTTCTTCTTCGTCCTCGTGACTGTCAAAAGTCAAACCTGTGATGGTAAACTCCGAAACTTGCCAAATAAAGCTGTCTAAACCAATCCAATCCGAGAAAACTGCAATTATCAACAAATATACAAAATAATTGTTTGATGCTAAAATATATTTCGATTCGAAGGACGAAATAAAATGTGTCAATAATTGGAGCAAAATATTTGTCGAAACTAACCTTTAAGGAAATTCAGCTTGTCTATTATCGATAAGTGCCGGATGATACAGGGCAAACAATCTAATGGAAGATCCTGCAACTTCATTGCACTACACTCTTCGGCGTTCATATTGTCTTTTTTCAAAACTAATCCTTGTGAATTCAATCTTGTAATCGTGGATAAATTTTGACAACGATGTCGATCGTCAGGTTCTTAGATCGCGAAAGAGTGTACCAGCGTGTGTTTAGTGTCCTTCTTTTACAAACAAGACAAGACACGCATGAGAACGCGGCGTTATATGTAAGACAGATTTAATTGGTTCGCTTTTTATTCATCCGTACGGTCCCGATTTCGCAGCGTGCGCAACTTCACTTCATGTCTCGTTGTGATACAAACATAACCTCACTTATTCGAATTAAAGTGTTATGATTGAGTGTCGTATTATTAACATAAAATCCCAGAATCCTTCAAAATGGATGTTGAAGTGGAAGACATAGTTATGCCAGGAGACATGGTAAGGGCATTAAGCAACGGGAACAAAATCGAAGGAAATGTAATTTTGGGCCCAGGATTGCGGCGCGAGGGTGACACAGTTCTCGTCTGCAAGAGTGGAATATTAAAGCGACGAAGACCGACAATTTATTACGTTGATTATTATCAAAAAAGGTTCGAAAACCTCACAATAGAATTTCCAAAAACACCCGATTTTTTTATTAAACACTCAGTTATTTCAAGTTTCGATTTCACTTTCGATTTAAAGCAAATGAATTGTTTACATTTCCAACCACTTAAAATAAACGAGTGTCTACTTACGTTTCATTTGTGTCACTAAAAATAACGTTGTTCTTAGGTACATCCCAAACCGAGGAGAAAATGTCGTCGGAATTGTGGTACAAAAAGCCGGGGATATTTTCAAAGTCGATATCGGAGCTCACGAGCCAGCGTCTCTTTCCTACTTAGCTTTCGAAGGCTCGAGCAAAAGAAACCGACCCGACGTCCAGGTCGGCGACGTCGTATTCGCTAAACTTTTAGTAGCGAGCAAGCACATGGAATCCGAACTCGTATGCGTCGACTCTCTTGGAAAAAAGGGGAAGTTGGGTGTTCTCAACAGAAACGGAATGTTATTTTCATGCTCGTTGAGCCTGGTTCGGAAGATCCTCAACCCCGAATGCCCGTTGCTCAAAATGCTCGCCAAGGAATTCAAGTACGAAATCGCCATCGGCATGAACGGCAAGATTTGGATAAACGCACACTCGGTCAACGAAGCCATCGCCGTCGCCAACGCGATTTTAGCCTCCGAGTACAAAGCTGCCGCGGAGATGAAAACTCTGTGTTCCGGGATCGCTCGGACTCTACTGAGAATTTCGTGACGAGGGAATGAAAGAAATTCAGCTCATTATGAATAATGTATTTATTGTATCAATATTTGTCATGGTTTTTTTGTAAATAAATCTCACTAATTCGATCGATGACAATGCACGATTACAAAGACTATATATTAATGGCGAATTGTCGAATGGAAGCTATACGCTTAGTGAGTACGTGATTTAAAACGCGTCGGCTGTTTTTTAACATTCTTTATTATTATACTAGTATGGTGATCGAAGCGACAGTTTGTGAAATAGTCATGGAAATTTTGCCCTCAGCTTTGCTTAAGCTGTCCTGTTTTTTCGAGTACAATAGTTGGATACGCAAACTGAATAATTTTGTTTCTCATGTAATTAATTATTTAAAACAACGCCGTCCTAAGTTTTGTCTGATATGTGCCTAACATTCACATGGAAAGTACAATACTATACATGCCCAAGCGCAACCTTCGCATTGTACATTGACGACATACACAAATAAAACGTAAAATCGGTTTTGTACTTGTTGGAATGTAGGATTTGTTTATGTTTTACAATACGTACTAAAACTCGTTAAAACATGCTTTTCCGTTACGCAATAATAAGTAAAATACATTGTCGAATACACTTTTACAATTTAAAGTTTCGTAATGGTGAATCTACTTCGCGGTCAAGAAAAAACTCGATTCAAGTATACATATATATATATATATATAATATATTAGTTTAGTGTTCGAAGGCAATAGAATCCATCACTTTTTTTAGATAGTTTAGAAACAAGATAATTTCTACGTATGAAAAATGACTAGCAATTTTTTCCAGCGTTTACATTAACTGACAAATAAGTTTCGATTTACATTTTTTCCCTCTGAGAATTAAAGATAAAGCAGCTTCGAGGCAAGAAAAACGTTTCGATCGATCGGATTTTCGTGCATCGAAGCTGCCGATACGCAAAACAAAGTTAACGGCGATTAACAAATTAACACTCGAGTTAAAATATTTACAGCTCTCGCTAAATTAGTTCTAGGCAATTTAACAAGCACACGAAGCATGGATTTGTGAAAGCAAATCAACGGTCGAAAAAACAACCTTCGTTCCGCAGCTCGAGCCATTTGGTTTTCGCTAATACTGACAATTCTACTTCGCAATCAACGCAATTTTTCTCATGGAGTGATCCCTACGTGTTTAATTTGTCGTATGATATGAGTGATTATCTGCCACGGTAAAAAGGACGAAAAAACGAAAATGAATTTTGCCTGAAAACGCACTAGGTTGGCAGATATTTGGTCAATGTCGATGATTTGTGCGATTTATCACGAGATGATTCTAAAACAATGTACACCATAATAATGTTACTTTTTGCGACGTTACAAGAATATTTTCTTTTCGATAAATATTGTTTCCATCGATTCGGAGCTACTACGCCCGGAAGAAAAACTTGCCCCAAGTTTCGCTTCTTTTCCTTCCAACGTTCCCGACGTCGCCAAATTCGCGAAACTTTACGCAACTTTTTCCCCGAGTACAAAAGACATAACCGACGTACAGTGGTATTACTCGTAGGCCCAATACATCGTGCACAATATTTTATCCCCGAAAAAGCAATTACCTTAATTAAGAGACAATCATTGGAATCATTAAAACGATCGATTAGTAGTTATCGTGAAGCGAAGCGCTATTCACACGGATAGAAAACAATTCTAGTGCCGGCTAATGAGGGAATCTAATGCGCCCAAAGTTTGTAGCGTCAAAACAATAGCAACGAACGTCGATTTTAACGAAACAACAAATTAGCGCTCCAAATTTTCCGTTAAATAACAAAACTCTAGTCGCGCAAAAGATTTCCCCAAAAACGTTATCCCTAAAACTAAAAAAGGAACATGACGGTTCTATTCAAACGGCGTAGTATCAAAGGATAAAACTTTGATTTGTTTACGGAGGTTTACATAAATATTGCATCGCTGCAATCCGGTGTAACTGTCGTATATATATTTATAAAAAATTTTGTTGCTTATAGCTAAAATATTACGACGTTTTGGCTATATAAATATATATTTGATATATATTACTTTAAATGTATTATTGTTTTTATCGTAGCTTATTATTCTTTTGTTAGCATGTAAATATTACCATTCACAACACAGAGTGCATAGTACGAAGCTGTAACAAACTCGTTCCGTCTCGTCCAATGGCTCCGCGCGAGTCCTGCGAATCGCGCGCGATTCGCCATTAACGAGATCGAAAACGTTGCAAAGCTTCTACGTAACAACGCACAACCAATTTTCATACAACCTGCGTATACTAAAAACTGACATTTCTTTATCTCACACAAGCTTGAAGTTTTACTGTAAACTCTTTTTATTTTTCTTGTGCTGCGTCTATAGTTTCGTAGCGTAATTATAATCAACATCCGACCTTACGAATTATTCACCGGCATCAACGTTACTTATTGCGATGATGATGTGTCTTTTTTTTTCGACTGATAATGAGGCGAATCCGTGATTTGATTGGCCTTCGACGAAGGGAGAGAACGCGTCTCGACGTAAAAAATCCATAGTGTAAATCAAATTGCGAATTGACAAACGCTTTTAAACGGCAGTCTGATGTTTTTCCTAAGTTATTATTACTCCTGGGATGCGTGAGCGTCATACTTATTCCTATTACGAAAATTTCATCTCAGTTATCAAAAAGCTTAAACCTCTGGCGCAGAAAATGAGATCTACATTTTTCCCGGTAAGAAAACATTCCGGACCTGTCATTTTACAGTCTTGCCCTTTCTTCAAACAATCAACAATTACATTCCTCGCCAAAGTTTTGTGTTCTTTAGAAACTATAAATAAGTAAAGGCTAGAGTCGTCGCGGTTGAACGACGGTGTTGTTGTTGAGCCGCGTCGTCGTCTGATTGTTAAAGTTTTCGTCCTGCGGTACACGTTCCGTCCTCTCGTCGAAGAATCCAGGGTTGAGAATGATATTCGGCACGAGCTCAATCACCTCCTGCTCCTCCAGCTGCGCTGCAATTTCGGAACGGAGATTAATCTTCATTAGTCCGGATTACGGGCCATACCGGCTTCTACCCTCTCCCTTTTTTTTCCCTTCTGCTAGTCTCGAACTACGTACTCGAGTACCTCCGAATAACTCCGTTATCTAGGCCGCAATACTCTACTTCTAAAACTATCGGTGTTCATTCAATCTTTCCGATAAATCATCACATCTAACAATTAAGGTTTGCACTGTCACTGCAATTGCCTGGACATTTACAGCGACGGTGAAATCGAAATAATAGTAAATTCGGCTCACCTTCCATGTAAAGACGCTCCTATTAGATAAAAAAAAAATAATCCAGTCAAAGATTACGGAATACAAAGTGCTTTTTTGGGTATAAAAGTGCGAGTATTAGTCTTGTTAAAAAAACGGTTTTAATGACTAATCCAGATGCCAAAAGCGGTAGCAGATTAGTGAAGATCGATAAATTGTCGACTATGTAGTATGAATAGATCGAAGGCTTTGTTTTGGTAAGCTAGAGATTAGGGCCGTAGATATGAGTTATTTTTCAAGCCTATTGTATGAGACGAAGGTCGATTATCCGATAACAATTTATTAAATGAGAGTCGAGAATTAGTGTGACACGAGAAGAAAAAGTTACCATTCATGTTTCTATTTAGTAGCAGAAACCAGGCTATTAAAGAGAAAGAGTAGAAGCACAAGCTTGTAGGTAACATTCTCAAGGATACTTACAGGGTACCTTACATTCGCGGTAGAGAAGGAAACACGTGCCGAGACCGAGGACCATTAGGGTCCCCATTACAATACCTACTGCGGCTACCCAGACTCGCGTGTCGAAATTCTCTACTCCTGCCAATAAATGCTTCGCCAGTTCTAAAACACGCGTTATCATTAATCCACCGCTCATCGACATTTCTTATCTTCCATCCTATACCTAATTCCTCGATACTGTGATGAGTGTGTCCTTCGACTTCGACAATTTCCCCGCGACCGAGCTCGTTTGTCGCCCAGACTCGGAAAGAGTAAGTCGTGTTCGGCTCCAAATGATACACGTCTATCTGCCTCTGAAAATAAACACGTTCCGAATTAAACCCACGTCGCGTAAGCTCGAAACGCAATTTCGTACAGAGTTCGGCGGAATGTGATTCGGAATAATAGCTTTCCACTCCTCCGGATCTTCCCCGGGAGTCGGTTTTAATCGGTACTGCGCCGTGAAATCTATGATGGGGTATCCTCCGGTGTCGCCGACTTCCCAGAGGATGTTTGCCAGAATCGTCGACGGTTTAACCCAGACGTTGTGCAAGGCCGAAGGAGGAGCTGCGAAGGTAAAAGAAAATGAAGGGTGTGTCGAAAGGCGGAGACGGGATTCGAACCCACTTTTGACTTCGACGTTGATTCTCGTTTTCACGGCATCCGCGTCTTCGTCCAGGGTGCAGGAGTAATTGCCGGCGTCGAGCGCGCTGACGTTTAACAATTGCAAGGATCCGTTGGGCTTGACTTTGGTTCTGGTGATTTGAGCGTCCTCGCGGCCTTCTCTGACCCACATGACGCCGGATATTTCTCCGGATTCGGGCAGCGCATCTTCGCTGGTGCAGGCCAGGCTCAAGTTGCTCCCTACGTCCACGGCCACTTTGCGCACCGGGACAATGCTCAGTGCTTTCTGCCATCCTGCTGCAACAATCATTCAATTATTTACATAATTCAGGCAAAAGATGACGGGAAACGAAATGTTGCGCAACAAGCGGTGATTATCGGATTATCATAGTACGTGGTTTTATGTAATTTCTTGATTTATCTCTAACATTTCGCTACCGGCGCAGTCCAATGACATAATAATTCGCTTCCATTGTTCTCCGTTCGTGTAGCATCGATGCATATTTTTTAAACGATAAGATTTCGTTGCTCCTCTTTTTTTCTGGACGATTCGAAGCGGCTACAAAATTAATAAAACATGGAATAAATAAATAATGAAAATAAAATTGTTTATTTACGAAATATTTGGATTTTCGGAACGACAATTCTCGAGGCCGATTCGGGAGCGACCGGGAATTCGGCGATTTTCGAAGGTGAATCATGACACTTGCACCCACACGCGGCGTCGAGGAAAAATATGACAGGCGCATTGATCGGTTCCCAAATACATCGAAAGACGAGGAGATGTACGATGTTTTACACGTCGTTCGTTGTTGGTTTCTTACCCGCGAGCAGGAAAAGCAGCAACACCGCTCCGTAGCCGAACATTCTCCCATATTAATCGCCGCGACGATAATTCCCTCGCATCTCTCGGCTTGTTTTATACGATGCACCACCACCGACTCACGGGAAATGTCACTCTCGCTACTGCTGCTAGCTGTCAAACACCGCCCTTTTAATTGCAGGTGCTGCCACCCGCGTTCGCGTGTAAGCTTCCGGAACTAAAGTTCCCGCTCCGAAAGAGAAAAAATACGAAGACTCGCTTTTTTCTCATTATCTTTCGAGGAAATCAAGATTTCAATCTTTTATTTACATATTTCGATATTTATCTATTTATTTATTGAGTCGTACACCAGAAAAATGCATTTATAAAGTTTCTTGAAAAGAAACAGTTTTTACACTTCGATTACATGACAAAGTTTCGTAATTAATTTAAATGGATCGTAAATGAACAAATTAAATTTCAAAAAACAATTTATTTCGCGCCCCTCGACACCTGCTTGACCGACAAAGTTTTGGAAGCAAGATGGAAGCGCGAAGCGAGTTTCGCGCGCGCGCGTGCTGTTCGCGGAGAAAAAAAAATGTAACTCGGTGGCGGCGGCGACAATAAGCCGGGAAAATTGTTCGATCGAGTACTTAATCGTTAGGAGATTGACAAGTGCACGCGTGTCATTGCCGTGCTGCTAAAATCACGTGAAAACATGTGAACGAGTGTCCTTATGAACGAGAGCACGCGGCTTCTGTACCAATGGTACGTACGATATCTGTCATATCTGTATTAGCGAGTCGTTTCCTCATTCATCGATCCATTCGGGATGGCGAATTCGTGACACTTTTTGTCACATGTTTGATCGCTTTGTTTTGACGCGTATCGATGGTAAAAACTCAAATGCGCGATCGAAGAATGATCAACTTCCGCGTTTTATTTTTAAATTTTCAGTGGCGGGAAACTTGGTCGAACGCGCATTCCATCGGTGACCTTGAATTCCTCGATCTTGCTTGTCAAATTCTATCGAATTTCCCGAAATCCGATAGAAACTTGAACTAATATGTAGTTGAAATGGAAAACACCTAAAATAGACCGATCGAGTTTTCATGGAAATGGGTCAAATTTGAACTAACCCGAATTAAAAAAAAAGTTTGAAAGAACCGCGCAATATCTCGAACATGTTTGAAGTCTCGCAATTATTTTACGATGCACTTTAACAAGTTTCGGATTGTTTTCCGTGACGTAACGTGTGTGTGCGTGCTATCGTGCCTCGAAATGACGTAACACGTGACGTCTTTTATAAGGGGATCGATCAGGGTTCATCTGGCACGTTTTTGCCGCCGATAAGCCTGATTTATGTTTCTAAACGGAGCGACTCGAGAGCCGAAATAACTTTCCCGCGCTATTTTTAGAATCCCTTCCTCGAATGAAATCCGCATTTTCCTTCAATTTTCTTCCGTTCCCATGAATCCGGAACAAGTTCTTATTCAAATTCGCACGAAAAGTTTCGAAAAGTCAACAAAAAACAAAAAGTTTAAATCGCGAATTCTGAACAATTAAAAATTAAATTCTCGACAATGGAAGACTATTATTCCATTGTTTCATGTTTCGGTCTCGAGTCGCGAGTTTATTTTTACAAAAATAATGAATCTCTGTTATTTCGTGTTTTCTTTACCCCAGAAATAGTATTTTCCGAGCGAGGAAGCATTGTTCAGAGAATGCTTCAGAAGCTTTGTTTTTCAAGCCTCCGGCGATTCCCCAATTAACCCCAATTAACACGCATGACAGTAATTAGGGAAATGTGTAATTAATCCGCGTCACCGGAAGATATTTACCAATAATTCACGGAATTCATATGATAAAAAGCCGATTCGCCTTTTTGATCGCAAGAAAATGGAGCTCTTTTTTACCGGCTGATCATCAAAAGCGCCATTTTATTTTGATTATGAAGGGTTTTTTTATTCCGCCAATCGCAGTCGCGTAAAAATGAAATGGCGTTTACGAAACTCAGTCGGTAAAAACGGAGTTTACGGGTCCCCTTAAACAAACGCCTGAGGAATTCGCGACGCTTGTTGATGCTGCGAGTTTGATATACTGACGCGAAACGCGGCGCTGCCTTGCGCGGTAACCTTTGACATTTCGAAAGCACGGGTCGAACTTTCCACCCTGGACTTCATTCCTTGCTTACCCGAGCGTGTGCCCGAGACACTCGAACATTTTTCGGAAGCGTCTCGATCAAAAGGGCAAGAACACTCGCGATTCTCGACTTTCACCCTTAAAAAACTAAGATTTTTATGTTTATGTAGAATTTTTGTCTATTTGTTTTTTAAATTTCGCGCGGTTGTTCCGAAAGCTCGAGAGAGTCGAGAGACGAGAGAGAGCGAGACAGAGCGACGACGCCGTAGAGAAAAGACGCGTGCTTCAATACTTTCTTTGTACGATTTATAATTTCGATCGCAAGCGATTAAATACATTGTCAAATTCAAGTTTTTGCGTTTTCGATAACCCGCAATTCCCACATTTATGTAAATAAAAATGCAGAAATCCGCACGCTCCGTAAGTTTCGAATGAAGTTTGGCACGATTTGTTTCCGAAAAACAAAAACAAAACTCGAAAATGGCAAGAATTTCGCGTTTTTTTTCGCGCTTTTCTTCGACGTGTCGTAATCCACCGAAAATCGCCGAAAATCCGTGTCCACCAGTCCGAAAATCTTGCCCCCCCGAAGAGCCTTTTTGTCCCTCCGACGAAAGTACTTTTCCCACCAAAAATCGAGCATTTTCCTCGTCTTTACGAAACTCCAAAATTTATTGCAGTCTATGACAGCGGCCTAAAATTCTGGAAAAACGCGTCGCTTTTCGTCGCGATACCCTCGCTCATTTTAACATCCATCGTCGTTTACTTCCGACACCGAGTCGAAAATTGCCTCCCGAGACCCGAATACAAAGCGTACTCGTACATGTACATCATGAGAAAGGTGCGAAATTCATGTTCAATCTCCCCAATTTTCTCAAACTTTACTTCCCCCTCCCCCAGCCCTTTTTTTGGGGAGACGGGAAACACCCGTTCTTCTTCAACCCGGAAAAAAACCCGATCCCACCGGACGGTTACGAAGTACCCGACCCCAACGCGGAAAAAGAGCCCCAACCATAAACCCATGTCCTCGCCCAATAAAACCCTCAAAGCCACGATCGATTTCTTCGTTTTCCGCGGCAAAGTTTGCAAAATGGACCTATATAAATCCTACAAGTTGAATGGATCCGTGGTATCGTAACAGCGGATGCGCGTTTCCGTCTATTTTCTAAACGCACGCGATGGTTATACAATACGCAGATGGAATTATTATTAGCACCTGCAACTTCCACGTTCCGAGAATGCATTTTCTCTGCAATCTCGTGCTTTTATCGACGACTGAATGGCGTTCATTGCAACCGTGACGGATTTCTTCGATTCCATTCGGGCTATTTTAGAACTCGCACCTCCATAAATTCGAGGCACTAATTCCAGCTGTTTCTGTCATTAATCACGCTTTCAACAAAAATTATCGAGAAAATTGCATTGTACTGCTGCTCAGTAATTTTTTTTAGGGCCAATAAAAGTAGTTTTAGTAGAATTATCATAACATTGAAACAATTTTTCCCGCTGCGGAGAAGCTCATTAGCAGTCAACTTTTTATAATTTTAACAACGCTCTGAATAATTCACGAATGTTTTCAGCGGTAAACGCTCGCGATTCCAGCGGCTTTGAACAGTCGATGCAATATTTATCCAATTAATTCCTCGCTAATGGAAAAAGAGGAATTTTTGCTTATCGCGATATCGACGTGACCCATTTAAAACCGCTCCAAGATCGTCCAAAGAAACGCCGCAATTGATCATAATCGTTGCTCTTTCTCCCCTAAAATTCGACAGAACCAGACCTGAGATCCCCGTTTTTTTTCTTTTGAATGACAAAACAATAAAGATAATTTCGTTGACATTCCATCGATGTTTCGCGGTGCAAGCGCAAATCAGAGATGATTCCTTTAGCGGCCCTTCGGAGCTTTTAACCGGCTTTTACTCGGAACCGCGGTCATAACTGTATTAGAAGTATAACGCTTGGTTTCCTCCAAAAATTGAATTAAGCAGTTCGATCCTCGAATAAAACCCAGGCAAAAGAAGACTGAAAAGTCCGGGAATCGGCCGTGAAGAAAACAGCCTCCCCCGCAGTAATTCGCCCTGGAGCAGCTGGAAAAAGGCGCTCGTCCGTAGATAATCCTGTGGCTTTTTCAGCGAGCGAGTTCTCGAGTTTCCATGGCGCAGCTGGACTCGCGCTCGTATCTGTCCACGACTCGATCAATATTAGGAGGGTAGGCAGGGAGTTTTCCACCCTCTCCCGCGTTCTTCTTCGCCCCCACTTTACAGAGCGATCGGCGACGACGGCGACGGCGGCGGAGGCACGTTCCCGTGGTCCTCGGGTTCTCCAATCGCGAGAAGATCCCGGTCTCTCGCCGCGAAAAGTACCCGGTTCGCGCTCGGGATCAACCGGATCGAGTGTCCTCGTCTTCGCTTTCGGCGATGGCGACACGTGTTTACCAAACGACAATCTGTTGCGATTTTTGCCACGCTGGCCAGCCGCTTCTGACGAAGGACCAACCCTGGAAATAATCGTAAGCTTTTTCCTCGCGGTGGGATCGTTCTTTGTACGTGCTCTAAATCTCGTTCGAGGGACGGCGTAATCGCGTTATTCGATTACGCCTTGGGACCTTCGGCGATGCTCATTTAATTTGGAAGCAAAGTCCGAATGTCGAAGGCACTGCTTTGGTTTTTGAGGACGAAATCATCGGGGTTTTGGAGTGCGCGAGAATCTAGGCCAAAACATCGCGGCACTTTCGGTGCTTCCGCGGGCACGAATCGTTCGGCTTAGTGGATTTTTTGTGGGGGATTTTACCCTTCGGCGAAGATCAGTGACGACGTAGGTACATTAGCGATTGCTGATCGATCGTCATTACACGCCCTTTGTTTGATGGCCTTTTACGGCGGATTCATGAGGGTGGCCTTGTTTTGGGAGCAACAAGTACGAGGCAGATTTTTTTTGGGTTTGTTATTCCAGTTTTGAATTCGGTGTTTTGAGACTAAGAAAGTTACTGATGGCACTGAAGTTTGGGAAATGGAAGAACATCGAAGAAATATTGCCTTTAACGTTGTTGTTTGTTAAAACAACGAAACAACTCGATGAACAAAACGATTGTTTATTTAAGAAAATGAATAATACTCGTCAATAATAACCACTCGCAACCCGATTTTTGGCTGATTTATTTGTTGTTTCGGAATAGTAATTTTTGTTTTCTCAGAATTTTACTTTTTCGATTCCAATTTTTATTCACGTTTCGGGCACAGCTTTTTTATATTTCAACTTGACAAGAATTTAACTTTTATTCGCAAAAAAATGTGAATCGAAAAAGTCGACGAAATAAATATTCAAATAAATCGACGATCGAGGAACCAATCCTAATCATTATTTTCGCGAAAGTTCTTATCGCATTTAAATTCCATTTGGTTATCGCTTTATACGTCGTCAAACTTTGACGAAGGAAGTACGTGGGCCTTAGTTTGTGAACAAAAATTGTCAATTGCCCTGGTTCTTTCATCTTAAATAGACGACTTTAAAACACCATCCGTTAAAGTAAGTTTTTTCAATTTTTTAAAATCATTTTGATCTTGTTATCATGTTTTTAACAGTTTCCTAAATTTTTTTGTGTTTCTCGTGGTTCAAGTTTTTCTATTCAATCATGACTCGACGTTTACACGTTTAAAAATGTCTTTCCTTTGTGTTAATGTAATCGCTTCTTTTAGACTTGAAAAAGACTAACTTGTAATTTGTTTCTGTTTAATCAATATAAATACGAGGAAAAGCATGTTTTATCTTCAAAGCGAAAGCGGCAATTTAACGTAATTGCTTTTTAATTTCCTCAGAGGCACAGGCAGGATAAGGAAAAAGAGCTCTTTCAAGATGTTGATAAAAGAATATCGCATCCCTCTCCCACTCACGGTAGAGGAGTACCGCATCGCCCAACTGTACATGATTGCGGTAATTACTTCGAAACACTGTCTAATTAACACCTCCATCTCCACATTCACCCCAAAAGATAAACTCGCTATCCAAAAACTTGCCGCATTTCTACCAATTTGATCAATTAACCCAATTAAAAGAACGCCCTTCCAATTACTCGGGCTTCCCCAAACAAATCATTAATTTCCATCCATGCCCGACCAATCAACTTAATTAACTCCAAACTTTCGCAGAAAAAATCCCGGGTGGAAAGCAGGGGCGCGGGCAGCGGAGTGGAAATCATCGTGAACGAGCCGTACACGGATGGACCAGGAGGAGGAAATGGGCAGTACACCCACAAAATCTACCACGTGGGCAGTCATTTACCGGGCTGGTTCAAGAGCCTGCTTCCCAAATCCGCTCTCATGGTGAAGGAAGAAGCCTGGAACGCGTACCCCTACACGAAAACGCGCTACACCTGCCCCTTCGTCGAAAAGTTCTTCGTGGAAATAGAAACTTGTTACTTCCCGGACAACGGTTACCAGGACAACGTGTTCAAGCTCACCGGTAGCGACGTGAGGAACAGAATCGTTGGTACGTGCCGCGCATTCTCATCTTCTCATCTTCAACTTCAACTGAATCTTCACTTTTTTTACAGATCTAATCGACATCGTGAAGGACCCGGTTTATGGCGCCGATTACGTGAAGGAAGAAGACCCGAAGCTGTACGTGTCGGAGAAAACAAATCGAGGGCCGCTTTGGGAGTCGTGGCTGGACGATTATTGGGCCGAGCTCAAAGTACCGTCTTTCTAAAAAAAAGTCAATTCGTTAAGAAATGAAAAAATTAATGTTTCGTGTTTTAGGGGAAGCCCCAACCCACGGCATCGGGGAAAGCATTGATGTGCGCTTACAAATTGTGTCGGGTCGAGTTTCGCTACTGGGGCATGCAAACCAAGCTGGAGAAATTTATTCACGACGTCGGTCGGTGGAATTGCCTTTCTTCGTTTCGTACGTGGAGCGGTTAATTAATCGAGATTCCGTATTCGCAGCGCTTCGAAACACGATGCTCCGAGCGCACCGTCAAGCTTGGGCCTGGCAGGACGAATGGCACGGCCTGAAAATGGAAGACATTCGAGAAATCGAGCGTCAAACGCAACTGGCCCTGCAGCGAAAAATGGGCCTCGGCGAATCGAGCGAGGACATCGCGGACGGCGAGGAACAGCAGGCGAATTCCGCGAGCACCTCGACGACTCCGCAAGACTCGAACGTCGCGAAAACCCTGGCCGCGACTCTCGGCAGCATCGAGAAAAACGAGGATCTTCAGAGTCCACCGGCCATGAGAAAACCGTCCGATATTCCCATCATCGGCACGGCCGTTAGTTCCGAGGGCGAGCTCAGTCCCGAGGATTCGCCCACGGAACGCGTCGCGCGCAGGTTAACATTTAACTCTCGAATTCGGAAAAACGGAGGAAATAATCTTGTAAAATGTCCATTGCGGTGTAGCGTTCAGAAGATCGAAGCCCCGAAGATGTGGAAGAACACGAAGAAGACGATGCACTCGCCGAGCTCGGCGAAAAGTTTCGACGTCCAACTGGCGAATTGGCGGATGGAGAGCATCGTCCGCGAATCCGAGTCCGGGAGCGACGACGAGTTTTTCGACTGCCAAGGTATGAAGTCGCGCGGCGAATTCCTGGAAGCATGGTTGCTCATTATAGTTGCGAAGGACTCGGTAAAGCAAAGTTTTCGTAGAATTCACTTTGTTCAGCATGACGCGTACAAGATTTTTGCCACTTTCTACCGTAGCTTGGTACCTGGAAGAATGCGTTACTTAGTCGAGTTAGGAAAGTGGTGAAACTCGAGAGAATTGTTCGATATTCGACACCGCGGAGCAAAACATGACTTTTACATTTTTATATGTGTACTCTCTCTTTGTTTCTTGTCGCACGCGCAATATCGCAGCTGGGTTCATAATACCCGTCATACGCAAAGGTAGGGCACGTAGGTAACGAGCACATTTCCCCTACAAATTTAAACCCTTGAAAAACTCTCTTTCTCACGCTTGCGACTATATCAAACGCTCGAATTCCCCAAAAATATTCACCCGACGACGGACCTTTCTTTCCAGAAGACTTCGAGGAAAATTCGACGCTGGCTAAATGGAGCTCTTTGGATCTCCTCGCCGAAGAAGACGACGCGGCGTCGCCAACGGCGCCTTCCGTACAAGATAAACAAGGTAAAACGCGCCCGACGAAACTCCCCCGAAGAGCTGCCGTTTCACTCCCATTTTTCCGTTACAGATGACAGCATATTTTCGCATTCGTATTTGCAACGCGTCGCCAGCGAGCGCACCAGCAAGAGACTCCAAATCAGGACGTCGGCGAGCATCGACATGTCTTGCCCGGTTTCTCCGCAACATTCCCCGACACACCAGCCCTGTAGAATCACCGTTCTTCTCATCGTCATGCACGCCGGAAGCGTTTTAGGTCGATAAAAACAAACCCAAAATACCGAAGAATCTGAATACTCAAGTTCCATTTTGTCCAGACGCGAACGTCGATTCAGCCGCGAAGAAGTCGGACATCACCACGTTCCGGGGCGCTTTCGAGTCCGTAATGAGACAGCACTACCCGACCATGGTCGGTCACGTGGCCATCAAATACGTCCCGTGCCCGTCGATATGCACGGAAGGTCTCGGCATTTTGTCCAGGTACAACGGATACAATTTCGTTGTTTTCAGAAGCGCTGAATCCCGTTTCTTTCAGCCTGAGCCCGTACAGTTTCGACGTGTCACCCTCGTGCATGGACGCGCCGCAAGTGACCCACGACACCATCCCCATCGGCGCCATTCCCTTGCTGGCGAGCTCGTCCTCGGAGTACCAGGACGCGGTCTCGCGCGTCATCAATTGCGCCAATCAAATTTACCATGATTTCGCGAAGAGCGAGGAAGGCAGAGGATTCAACGGACAAATCTGCGTCGTCGGAGATTCCGTCGGCTCCATCCTCGCCTACGACGCTTTGTGCAGAAGCGCCTCCGGGCATTCCCGGCACGACAGCGAAAACAGCGTTTTGGACACTGACAATCAGGAGAATAACGGACCCTGCGAGGACGGGAAACACCTCGCGGCCCCGTGTCCTCGGAGAAGATCATCTTCGACGAGGTTTTCTTTTTTTTCGTGTTCCGGCTTGGACGCTTTTCTCATTTTCCCCTCTTTTTCCAGCGACAATGCTCAGAACAGTAAACTGGAGTTCGAAGTGGGCGAGTTTTTCATGTTCGGAAGCCCCTTGTCCCTGGTTTTGGCGTATCGGAAGATTTCTTCGAGCGATAAGAACAACGTCGCGATACGGAGACCCGCGGTGCACCAGATGTACAATATGTTCCACCCGACGGACCCGGTGGCCGCGCGGCTCGAGCCCCTCATTTCGGCCAGGTTCTCTCTGCTTCCGCCGGTTAATGTCGCGCGTTATCAAAAGTATCCTCTTGGGAACGGACATCCTTACCATTTGCGTGAGTACGCGAGGAAGAAACGAGCATCGAAGAAACGTGTCATCCCGACTTTTGTTGCTTTTCCAGTGGAGGCGATTCAGACGAACCCGCAGGTTTTCACGGACGGTTTGAACGTCCCGAACGTGCAGATTTCGCATTTACGGAGACTGTCCGATATTTCGATACAGAGCACCATGTCCGGGATCATCGAGACCGTACCCTTGCAAGCTGTTTCTGCTCGCAAGTGTTTTCTTGTTCTCAATCGCGACAGTTTCGCGATCTTTCTAATGGAGAGCTTCTGTTTTTAGTGACCCAAAAATGGTGGGGGGCGAAGAGGATAGATTACGCGCTTTATTGTCCCGAGGGTCTCTCCAATTTTCCTACAAACGCTTTACCTCATCTCTTTCACGCGAGCTACTGGGAATCATCTGACGTCATAGCGTTCATTCTCCGGCAATTGGGCAGGTTCGATTTGCCCAGTCTCGCCAACGAAGAGAAGGAGCTCACCAGTTTCCGTCCTGGACAACCTCGAGAAAAGTGGAACAAAAAACGCACCTCCGTCAAGATAAAAGTAGAAATATCTTATCAGATAATTTGACATGTTAAAGCCAACGATGTTTTTCCGTTTTAGAATGTAACGGCGAATCATAGAGCCAATGACGTCATAGTGCGAGAAGGTGCTTCGCAAGTATTGATAGCTAGATTTATGTACGGTCCCTTGGACATGATAACGCTGACAGGTTCGAGGCTGATTTAAGGCGACTTTGTAAACGCGACTTTGGTGACGACACGCGTGCTTTTTTCTCCAGGGGAAAAGGTAGACATTCATATAATGAGAGACGCCCCGGCCGGTGAATGGACGTTACTTTCCACGGAAGTCACGGACAAAAGTGGTCGAATAAATTATAGAATCCCGGACGAGAAAGCTCTCGGCTACGGATTGTACCCTGTAAAAATGATAGTTAGGTGAGAAATCTGGAGCGTATTTCGTCCGATGAAGTTTCACGTGTTTGCATTTTTTCAGGGGAGATCATACATCGGTAGATTTTCTCATGACTGTGATACCACCAAAAACAGAATGTGTTGTCTTTAGTATTGACGGTTCATTTACCGCCAGTATGTCAGTCACCGGGAGAGATCCCAAAGTCAGAGCTGGCGCGGTCGACGTCGTCAGGTACGCGATGAAAACATCTAAAAAAGAAAACAATGCTTTATTTCTCCTTCTTTTTTCAGGCACTGGCAAGAGCTCGGCTACCTCATAATTTACATCACTGCGAGACCGGACATGCAGCAACACAAAGTCGTGTCCTGGCTTTCACAGCACAACTTCCCCCACGGTCTCGTGTCCTTTGCCGATGGCGTCTCGACGAATCCTCTCAG
>JABFQM010000602.1:0-32180 GCA_022816865.1 Zelostemma sp. ZL-2020 | reverse complement strand
ATTCTGGAGTGGTCAATTCACTATGACATTGGAGTGGAATTCCACTCCAAGGGGACTGGCGGTATTCTCACCCTTGGCTGGAGTGAAAATCCACTCCATTGGAGTGGATTTTCACTCCAAGGAATTTAGAGAGTAAAATTTGCCAGCAATGTTATCAAAAATTTTTTTCGGCAGTAAAGTATACGTGGGATTCAACTTTATTTGAATTTTCGAAATAAAAATTCATCTACAATTTTCAATCGAAAATGTGTAAAAATTGCCAAAAAAATTTGTTTGGAACTTTTAGTAATAATTTTTACTGAGACAACAATTTGCAATTTTTCAGTCACAAATTGAGAAACACTGCAACGAAATACAAATTTTTTGTAGTTAAAACCAATTGGAAATTTGAAAATGTAATTTTTAATGTTTTGAACCCAAAATTCCGACGAACTGCAGAAAACACTAATAATTTTGGAGCTGAGAATTAATTTTTTAATTCAAAAATTAAGCTTACAATTTTTTGATTCAAAAATTGAATTTACAATTTTTTTTATAAAAAATTCATTACAATTGCCAAAAATACAAATTTTCTTTGATTGCAAATAAATTTTTGAAGCCAAAAATTTAATTAACAATTTTTCGATTATAAATGTGGAAAAAGTGCAAAAAAAAAGTTTCGACATTTCAGTAGAAATTCCCAATTCGACAATAATTTACAATTTTTAAAAATCATAACTCAACAAAAACTGCAATAAAATACATTTTTTTAGAGTTTAAAATCCATTTTAGAATAAAAAAATGTGATATACCACTTTTCTAACTCACATTAAAGGATTAAAATGTTGCCATAAATGAAAAAACAGTAGTCGCATTTTGTCGCGAATCGAAGAATATGTTAGCTTTGATATTCATAGAGTATTCAAAAAAATTACCCATTATAAGTTCGAATAAGAACCCTTTCAATGTTTCTTTTTTCATTCGATCGAAGTTGTATGAGCGCAGAGTAGTAAACGAGAACGAATTGACCGTTGGTCATTCTCCCGCTATCTCTCTCTCTTCTTTCTCTCTTTCTCTTATTCTACTGACCTTTTGAGATTTTTCTCAGGAAGCGGATATTATATATAAGTGTTTTCAACACGTACCTTGTAATATTTCCTCTAATCCTGGATTGATTCCTTCAATCCCTTCGAGAAGCCCATGAAGGCCCTCCATTTGTTCTTGAATATTGAAGATCTGTGTTGAATATTGTTCGAAATTCACTGAACACTTGACGCGCGCGAACGAGACAAGAAAAATGGCCGAATGGAAAACTTGAGGCCCACGAGGCGATGGCAAAACATCTGGACCCGATGACTCGCATTTTTTGTCAGGCATGCGCAGGAACACAAATATTTGGGTCCAGCATATTTCTTAACTATTACCAAATATTGAGTTGGCTCAATTCTCCTTCTCACGTTTAATTATAAAGAATATAATTTGGAGAGAATAAAATATAAATTTCACTCAAATAAAAATATTTTCGTATTTAAAGCATTAACTTTTATTCAACTATGCAACATATTTCATTCAATGAAATTGAAGTGCATTTCACGGAATTAAATATAATGTTGAGTGAACACAATCCAGTCAACTAAATCACTTATTTGAGAGAAATAACTAGAAAAATTTGATTAGTAATATCAATCAAATATTCAGTACCTGTTAAAAAATATCTTAACATTTAATAAATATCTTCGATAAGTAGTCAACTAAACCGATTTATTTGGCTGAAACAAATTCTTTTCTCAGTGTAATACATAGAGCAATTAACTTCCAATAAAATGCAAATATATTCTTCTCGAATTTCAGTTAATCACTTCCGGTCTGGATGTCTTTGCTTCCGCTTAATTACATGTTAAAAGTTCTATGTTCCAATGAATATTTATGCTATGAATTTCTCATGCGATTCGTCAACCTGGAACAGTTTGCCATCTCGGCATTAATCCGATTTTGGAAAGCTTAAATTAATTTTATGGAAGCAGTGTAAATGGTGCTTGACGTACTATGGGCGCTAATAAGTAATCCTTGTGAGATCTTACCTTAGTCCGTGAAAAAACAGCTGCCGACGAAAAGAAGATTGATTCGGATTGCGTGTGAGTTTTCGACTGCGTAATCCGTTTTGGTGACGTTACTTGGAAATTAAAGTGTTAAAGAATGTACAAAAATGAATATGGATGAATTCAGTAATGATATGCTTATTTCCGGGCGCCTTTTACATTGAAGTTTCTTGCAAAAATTATTTAGAGAATTCATGGTTGTATATCATTTGAATTCAAGTTGTATAAAAGTACGGCAATTTTTATTTATAAATGATAAAAGAGGAATAAAATGTTACGACGCCTAATATAAAAATGATCTGTAAAGATGTGTCAAGTATCGGTTGCATTGATGTCCAATATTCGAGGACATCGGAAGATTTACGTCTGCTTTGCACGAAGTGAAGTTGCCGCAAGTAACGAATGATCGGTCCTCTTTAGGGAGACCCCTTAAATCGAACCTGAAGCAATCGTATCAATCGATAATTGCGAGGCGTCGCTCGTTAATGTACCAAAACTGATTTATAAATGTAACGTGCCAATTTATTTGCAACGGTAAAGAAGCTTGACCCAGTCGGGCCAACGATTCGTCTTCTTAGCACGACCGTACTTTTCTTCAAATTTTCAGTTAATATTATTTGCGTCAATACCGCAATACTTTCATCTGATAAAGTATTTTATGAAAAATGTCTTTCCTTTTGCGAATAAAATGGAGCAAGTATGAATAATATAATGCAACAAATATATAATTTCATTCCGCACTTACTTACGATGTAATTTTTTATGTTCGTGAAATCTTCCGAATACATTTTTCAAGTGCAATTAACATTCGAAATGTGATCAAATTATCGTTAATTTTTTTCAGGTAACCATTTTTAAGTGTCATATTCTTAATTTTTTTTACTTAAACAACTGCAAGTGGAATTGTATGCAAATCTTTGAAAACTTGGAAGTTAGATTAGGTTTAAAAGACTTATAGAACTGGCGCGGCAATAAATATTTAGAATTCAAAATTACATGATATAAAGTTACACTGAAAACAAGTTCGAGAGAAATATCCAAAATATTTAAAAATCAATATGAATAGAATCAAGTGAGGTTTTTCAAATGCATTTGCATAATTTTTTCGTTTTATTGAAGGTCTAAAATTAGTACATGATAATGGGAGGTATACATCGGAAGAGTCTATTAAAGTTGTATTAAAGTATAAAGATAAAGAACTCCACGTATCCCGTCATATATGCTTTTTGTCGCCGTTATTACTAATAAATTATAGTAGCACTGTGACATCGCCAAGTCATAATATGAGTAATAAAGTGACATGTCACTTGTTTCAAAAGGGGGTTATGCATCGACAACACAGAAAGACTATACCATCATATTTTCTGACTAATATCAATAAGCAACTATGATATCAAATCTCTAGTTGCTAAAATATAACTGAAAGCCGATGAAAATTAGTTAGCATCATCTATATTTAAACTCTTTTATGTCAAATATAAGTAGTCTTGCATAAAAGCGCACTGTTTAGCACAGTTCTAGAGCCAACTTCAAAGCTGTGTCGCTATTCCTAAGTCTAACCTATTTTTCGCAACTTCGTAATACTTGGAGTAATTGCAGACTTTTCTAATATCAGTGTTGAGTTAGGGCATGGACTGAACGACTGGAGGGTATACATAGCCAACCTGACGCCAATCGTTGGCGCGTATAATATGCGTATATAATTAATACATAAATCGACGGCTGTAACTCATTCGACAGCAGCGCCATGTAGCCGAGCTTCTATGGCTGCTCTCGTAACCAAACACTACCGAACGTAGCATATCGAGCACGCGCCGAAAGGGGATTCGGTGTTTCTACGCCTAATTTATCGGTTCATTGCTTCTACTTCGCACATTTAGACCAAAGCAAAAAAGAGCTTTTGGGCGAAAGGGGTTACTTTGCTGCTGTCATGATGAAGCACACTAAAAAGAACTGATACTTGTTCAACTTCTTCATTGGACGTTTTTCTTTTTCATACAAGTATCACATCGTTTTTGAAGATTTTTGGGTTTCAATATTAGATTTTTTAAGAATGACGAAAGAAACGTCAGGACGAGGTTGAATCATGGTGTTAGATCTTTCATTCTTAAAAAACTCGTGACATGCGAGAAGTTTTCTGACGTTGGATCTAATCTTAAGCAACTTCTTCTAGTTCTGTGATGATCTTCATCATACAGGGTGTTTCAAAGTGCCCGCACCAAAGCAGACAGTCCAAATGAGCGTAAAATTTCGAATAAAGTTACTGTTTTGAAAAATTTTTTAGGTGCTGGCATTTCAAAGAACTCAATCATCAAAGTTTCATGCAAAAGGGACCATATTTCGAATTCCGAAGGGCTCGATGAAACGTCACTTTTACTCGAAACAATTGCTCGTATGTTTTGACATTTGAAGTCACGCTGTAGGTTATTTGCGATATTTACATTGCTCCGCGCGTTAATAAAAAAAATCTTAAACAACTTCTAGTTCTGTGATGATCTTCATCATATATATTTATCGTTGTACATGATTCAGTATAGAAATATCGGGAAAGTTGCACAGCAAACTTATCGGGATGCGTCGGAAATAGATAGACCGGGTCTGGTACTTGACTTGATGCGCGTGTTTTCTTCAAGTTAAAGGGTAGCGCGAGTCTCACCTGCCACAGGTGCCCCCTTCTCCCCCGTTCCCTCGTAATTCAACCTGAAATAGGTATTCGCACACAAACATAGTCACACACGTAACACATGAACGTTATGTGTGTATAAAAGCTTGTTTTTTTATTTCTCCGCCCTTAAAAAACGTAATAGACAATTAATTAAGAAAACACCGTCGTTTCCCTTTGATGTTCTTAAGTCCAATAAGATTTCAGATGACGAATGTTGAGCATCTTTAAAACCTTTCTATCGAGACGTTCGATGTTCGGTAAAATTTGAAACACATTAATTTTGTGTAATGTCATGAATATTCGGCTGCGCAAATTTGAAGCCGGCGTTACTTATAATTTTCATAACGCCTCTTCGGCCGTTGATTATTATTTTTATGCGTATTTCATACAGCTACCGAACACTTTCAAATTCATTAAGGATTCGGAAATGGAATCTCGTTATTGTAATGATTTTTGATAAAAACCAGTTGCCAGTATTTTTTTACTTTTTGACAGGTGCACGACAGCAAAGAAACTTATCGTATTTATTTTGCTCTAAATGGAAACCACGTGTCATTAACTCGTTAATTCGGTCGAGCTTCTTTCCTTCCGAATGCCTCTGCGGGAGGCATGCACGTGCAGCCAACTGGTCGCCGTTTCTCTTGTCAAAAATGTTTACACTGGATATTCGCGAGAAATCAACGACATTAAAATTATAACTTGTGATTCGGGCAATTTTTACAAATTCTACATCGCGTCTCGCGTTTCCATCGAATATAATGGGGTATGCTGTACATATAATTGGCTGCGATGTTGCAAAGTATCGAATAATGAGGTCGATGTGTAGGGGCTAATTTATTTTACACGATCCTGAAATTCGCATTCGTGTTAATTAAATAAAGCCACGTGATCGCGAATACATAAATAATCGTACGTACTATTTGAGCCTGGATACGTGTATTAACTTTGTTTCCTCTTACTTTCTTCGATGAATAATTGTCGCACTTCCTGTGAAAAAGTATCGCGGCTATTTCATGCTCGTTCATGAATTTTGCCATTGGACGTACATGGAAAATGGCATTTGCGCATTTTTACTTTGCTTCAATGCATTTTTAAATCGTAACAGAAAAACTTATTACTTGCGATTATAAGTACAAACATAAAAAATGTTTAATGAAATGTATAATTGGCAAGCATTTTATATTACATCGAAAAACGATGCCAATATTTTACGGAATCGATTGAAAGTCGAAGATAACTGCAGGAGTAATTATGGATAACAAACTGTCCGATAAACCGCTAACGAAGTTATCGCGAAACGAACACGACATTTTCTTTAAGGGTTAATAATATTTAAAAGATCTCCAGAAAAATGAAATTCTCGTTTTTTCAACCGCCGCAATAAATTTCAATTTATTCGCGTGTACAAGTAAATGTTTTTGGAAATCAGTTGAACTGACAGTAATTGCAATATTTGTGCCAAGTTAATGGAAAAAGTTCAGTATTTTCCAGTGACGGTTAAATAATTACTTTGGGCGCATAATAATTATCATTACCAGAGAAATGAAGCATATGCATATTTTGAATCTCGAGCACTAAATTGCATCTTACCGCGATAACTTCAAAAGAAGTTTCCCAACATCATCATTAAAATTTCGTCGCTATCTTGTGTGTAGTAAATCTTTTAGCGTACTAAAACCGTATTAACATATATAATTTTCGGTATCCAAAAAACAAATGTTTTCGTTTGCAAAATCATTTTTTGCGTAATGTTTGTTTCAAGTCGTGAAATGTCGTACGAAAATGTGAGCAGTAATTTTGCAAAATCACTTTGAGAGTAGATAAAATGTATCCTTGGTGCGATAAGTTGCATTTTTGTTTTCAAAGTACGATGATTACACACTTATGTACGCATGAGTTGCAACGGTACACGCTACGTGCATACGCGAGTATGGATCATGAAACAAATTATGGAAATTGAGCGTACGTTGCTGTCGTTGATGTGACGAGATCGTGATGCCAGGTATCATTTGCCTTCCGTCCGAAGTATTACGTACTGTGCGTGGATCGCTACGGACGTCCACTTAAGTGATTTCTCTCGATTAAACCCTCCTGGCACTGCAAAAGGAACCAACGGAACGAGTTCGAAGTCGTATCGACTGATACGGCGCCTTTTTTGTTCGAAATCGAGGACCCATGTTCCAAATTCTGTTTTCACTGTGCAGTTTTTTTCACTTGTCCGAATTAATCTCTTCTCCATTAAACTTTGATTAATCAACCGAAAAGTCGGGTTTGGAATTACAATTAAAAGCCAAATACATCCGAGAGATAGATGATGGAAATCATAAATCAATTTTATACCCAATTGTGTTCGATACGTCCGGAACAGTTTCCTCCTCGAAGATGAGATGTTATCTCAGAAAATACGAGTTCTTCGAAAACGATATTACAGAAAAATTGTGGCCCGCGTCAGCTGAGAAGGGGTCACTAACATTGTAAAAGGTATGCCGTTCATCTTGCGAAAGATTTCGGGGGATTGTTTCTTTTAAATTTTAGCTGCCATCGGTGGGCCCTTGCACCTGTCGGCCGGCCCTTATTCAGTGGCTCGGATTTTCGAACAACCAGTCAAACCACAGCGGTGTCGAGATTTCAATAGGATTTTTTGCATTCTGTCTTATTTTAACACGATAATAGCAGTCTTCTTTACCTCCTTATTACATTAACTTTTCATCGATACAAAATCATTGTACGAAATTCGTTGCAATTTCTTCCAAAGCTTTTAAACTTTTACACCTTTGTTTGTAATTTTAAATCGATGGGTCGTGAGTGATTTTTAAAAAATTGGCGATTATCATTCAACAAAAGAAAACCTTTTTATACCTATTTAATCATAAAAAATGCAAATAGTTTTAAAAATGAGAGACCAATCTGTAATATTCGGAAACAATCGTTGATAGATTATATGTGTTTTGCCGTTCAGCAAAGAAACAATATCCGTATACTGCGTGTAGATTTCAGTCTATCCCTAACCCGTCAAGTGATGCTATACCGGTAACAGTAAACGGACAATAAGAAGAGAAATGAATGAAGGGTGTAAACGTAGAACGTGTCGCGAGAGTTCTATTCTATACCAATGCCACAGCGTATCTTTGTCCTAAGCATGAATGAAGTCGCAAAAAGACGCGTGACTCCGGGAAAAAATAATTATCACTGTACGAATGTTAAATAAGCAGACTGAGAATTGTTATTAATTAACATATCAAATGAAATCCAGGAAATCATGCCTGCACAGTACTGCAATTCGACGAAGTTCTCCAAACGAACGAGGAGCCGATGCCATTTGGTTATTCTTTATTCTTATTCATTAATCACGATAATGGATTAAAACATCCACGATCCACTCGTTCGATTTACAAAAAATGTTTGCGTGGCGAACTGTTCTACCCGACATCATTATCGCGATGCGTGACACGTAAGGCCATTGTAAACAAATCGTCGTCTTTCGTCATAAATTTCATACCGTAAAAGTTACATATGAGGCCGGTCATCGATTTGCGGTAATAACGAAGAATATAACTTAGTGAAAATTGTCATTACACGAAGAGCTCGTGCATATAATCCATTTCAGATCGTAAAATAAAAATATAGAACACGAATGAGTACTTTGCTCGAGTGTGAAATCATTACGTTGTAAACTACAGATTTAATGAATGGCAATCTATCATAAAAAGATTATATACATTGAAGATTTTTTTGGCTTTGCGTTTAGGATACGTCGATAATTGAATGAACAGGTGTGTTATTTTGCCGATTTATACCCGAAGGTTAGTACAGAACAAAAGGGAGTAATGGGAGAAGATGGCAAAGGAACGCGAACGGGTGAGGCTAATTTCAACTAAAGACCGAGGTAAATGCTGCACTGGCTGATAAGCTTCTTGATTTGAACCGCGTGGCCTGTATTTTTGTGCCGTTAAAAGCACCAGCTCTTTCGATAATTAAATTCCAAATGCCGCCTCATTCATTCACGTCAGCTGGCTAATCACTTATTGCTATCCTTTCCGCGAGGTATGCATAATGTTCACGTATTTGTATAAGGATATCATTTACAAATTTATCTCAAAATACATTACCGGATGCATCATTGATATTATATCTTGCCACGTCTTAAAGATTTAGTTCCAAAGGCTTAATTACGCGCACCGATGAAAGAATCTCTGCAGGAAATCAGAAAGTAGGAAAGAATTTTACCGGTCTCGATCTTTCTAGGCAAAGTCAAGGTCAGTCAACACTTTCAGTTTTAATCCACTTTCTACTATGAGATAAGACTCGACTATTTAATTAACTTCAGTGCCATGTGCAATAGATCGGAAATATTGTCGGATAAATTAATGTCTTCAATTTGCATACTACGTTTCCGTGATTTTAACTGAAGTTCTGGTTGTTTCAGTTACTTCAACGAAACAATTCTCAACTGAATATTTGCAGTTGATCTGACTGCAAGGCATTTTTTTCAGCGGAGTTAAAATGAAGACAGAAATGTCTGACAGTGTAGCTTAAGCGGCAAAGTCTGTCGAATATCAAGAGATTCCTACCGAATCAAAGATCCAGTTACAGCACATTGACGGAGGCAGCTGCCACCCCGATTCGTTGGATTTTGGCTTAATTGTCACCCGATCGCCTTAACGCCAAATCCAAGGAACACGTCGCGCGTATTGTCAGACGAGCACCAGGGCCCTTCTCGCCCGATTTCTCCGCAATTAACGTGCCACCGACGCGAGCGTCTGTGACCAGCCTATCAACGAGAGAATAAAAAGAAGTAAGACCGATGTTACCCGAATGCGGAGATAAACCGTCCGTCGTGTCATTAACAGTCCAAAAAACGTCGGAAATAAATAAATAAGACTGCCGCGATCGATCATTTGAGAAGAAATGAAACAAGGCCCGATTTCGGTTTTTTTCGTAAATAATTGATAACGTACACGACTAAAATTAAGGAACAAGTTACTTTTTCGACCAGCTTTGAGAAACTTTTTTGCTGCACTTCAAACATCGATGTTGATACATCGAAAAACTTATATCGTACCATCTACGTCGTGAATCACGATTTCGCCAACTTTCAAAATGCGACCGCTGTCCAAATTTCATTCGCTATTCGCGTTATCATAAGGCAAATTTTACGATATGGTATAGTATTCCACTCCGAGAATGGTCGGATTTGAATGGAGTGAAACATTCCACTTGAAAATATTGGCCGTGAGCGTTTACCATATTAATGAAATTTTGCTTTAGATTTTTGATGTGAAGCATTTTACGAGATTGCGCTGTTTATATCATCCGGTTTCGGGATCGCATGAGATACGCGAGACCGGCTACCGCGATTTCTTCGTCTTGTTTTATCCCGTCTCGATTCGGCATCGGGAACATCCACGATGCCAAATTGGTCGCCCCGTTACTCACGTCTCACGAGCCAGCGCTCGATTTCACATTCTGATCCGTCGAGCGGTCACGTAATTGCGGCTTTGGGAAGTTTATCTTATCGCCGTTGTACTATCTGACGCGTGCAAGTGCAGTGCACGCGCGAATGAACGATTCCGTCTTGCTGTCCAAGCACCTACCTTTTTGAATCGCCTCCCCCCGTTTCTTCATCGCTGCCATCTCTCTCTTTCTCTCCCTTGTCTTATTCAACTGCAAATCCAATACGGCAGTCGGCAAATTTAGGTCATCGTAACTGAATTGGGATTTGCTCACGTGTGTCACGTGCAATTTTCCATTTGCTCTTTTTCTCGCAACTTCTTCACCTGCCTCTCCAGACACGTATTTTCATTTTTTTACCATTACTGATCAACATTAATATGAGTTCGACATTCTCAGATAGAAACGAGAGATTTGTAGCTCATTAAATAATTTGAAAAGTTGTACCCGGTCAATACGATAAGACATTTTTGATAACCGATTTCACGCTAACGACGAGCCGGAAAAATTTTCTCTTCGAATTACCGTATCGCCCGATAAATCGGGTTCCGTTGGGTTTCCGATAATTATTTTACGCTTCGGCTTGCGAGCTAAGTTCAAAGACGAAATTAACGACGTGTTACAACGCATTTTCCGTCTTGAAACAATATGTTGAGAATAGCCAATAACATGTTCCGGCGCAATGATCTTTCGATGAGAGTAAACGACCGCGACGACAAAAAATTGTGTACGATTCACACGAGACGTATGTCATGTACTCCATTTATAACTTGGGGTAAATGTATGTATCGAGAGTCATTAAATATCATTTTACACCCGAAATTGATTCAAGAAGTCTGGGTACAAATACGAGTCCCCAAATACATCTTTGTCCCTTTCCGAAAGTGTTCAGAATGGACTCAACCGTTATACGCACACATTTATACAGGGAAGAAGAACGCAAAACCCTCATGTTTCGTTGAGGTTCTCGCTCTGCTTGCCAGATGACATGGTACGCAGACACACGTGCTCGAAGGAGTATAAACGCGTTGCGGCCGGCTTGGTACAACGAAAAAGAAACCACCCAGAAAATGTGGGTGTGCGCATATGCGAGTGTGTACATGTAGAAGAGCTCCCACGACCTGAACCGGCACGTGCCCCTCGCGTGCCATTAAAGTCATCCTTCCACCGTTTGACCTGACTCGATGTACTTCCGGGATTTCCCGTCATTATGAAATCCTTTTATAATTGTACATCCTTTATGAAGTCCTCTTCAATTATTCATACTTTTATTTATTAGAAAACCTTTTTTTTCTTCTGCTTTTGCTTAAGTTTCTCCCTTCTCCTACTCCCCCCTCCCAGGGCTGTTTAATTCTTGGGAGAGGGGAGAACTTATGAAGGTATAAACATTTAATAATCCTGTTTTGTGGGTAAATTGAAATTTTACATTGTAGGGAATGTAATTGCGCGCGACTATAACGTAAAACTTTTGAATAAAATTCATATTTGTGTCTTTTATCTGGATTTTTGAGTCTTGAATAATTTATGATTCGTGTATCGAGAACTTTGATTTATAAATCAAAGCTTTGCGTCCATTTGGAGTGAAGAAAAGTGCTATCAGTTACATTATTTTTATGAGTACATCGAGCTACGTCCCTGCCTTTTGAGGCGAGCCGCTCGCATCTCGTTTCGTATTCGATGCACGCGTTCAATGTGTGGCCCGAATATCTGGTGTCATTTCTTTATTAAACGCCACAATTACGTTCCTAGCACACCGACGAGCCGTTCCCAGTTTTTGTGAAATAAGATTAAATTAATGTGTGTCAGGTGAACTGGTTTCGAAATATTATTTTGGACTCTAACTTCTACCGTTTGAGATGGAAGTTATTCGTAATTTTCTCCATTTTCGGAGAGATGATTAAAATTTCGCAAACTACGTTCGTGCGCACGCGTGCTTTTTTATGGGATTAAATACCCTTTTTTACGAAGAAAAAGATACCGCTGCTTTGCGAGACCGGCTCTTCGATCCGGGGTTCATGCAGCCCTTTGTCTCAAATTCGAGTTTCAAATTCAAGCGGTATTCTGCTTATATAAAGAGGCGCAACAGTTTCACGCATGGTCTCCCTTATGAATCGTGGTGCTTCATTTAATTACTGCGCGTGTATGAAAGATCGCCATATACGTTTCACTCACTCTCTTATCGAAAGCAAGCGTGCCAGTATGTAAAAAACCTTATAATTTGAGGCTCTTTTCCACCGCTGTATTTGATACATTGGATTTTAATGCAAATTTTACATGAGCGGGAATTCATTCGAAAAAAGAAGAATTTCATATTATTTCTATTAGAGTTATAGAAACAATACGTACAATAAAACCCCTAATTTGCCGTACCCAAAATTTAAACTTTTATTTCAATCAACATTTTGCGCACTCAAAATTATAATAACGCAATGGCATAAAGTAAAATGTTATTTACGAAAAAAATAAATATAAAGCTGCATAAAATACGTGAATAACAAATGCAGACTAACCATAAGTATAATTAAAATTTATTCCCATCTTCCCATATCCTGAAAGCATAAAAAAATTACATAAACGTAAATAAATTAAACATATCTTCGGCAATTCTGGCGCTATTTTACGCAACATCATAATCTCACTGTTTTTGAATGCGTAAAGATACTTCAACGGTCGAAGCAGCTGCGACTTGCAAACGACATACTGCACGAATACCTATGGTTGAGGTAGGTATATTGATAAATAAACATTATTCGTACCATGCCTATTTGCATTTCGCCCCCATACCGCCTTTCATTACAATTTCTCCACTTCTTCCAAACGAATGTTGCGAATCTTTCGCAAGTTTAACGACCTATTTCAAGAAGGCAATATAAAGAAACGCAGTCATAGTTTTTGCGCGCATCATCTATTGATTCTTCGCGTATAATCCATATAATTCGATCTGCGGTGAGAGCTTGAAACGCATTGGACGACAGCACGGTTACGGTTAGCCGTTCACTAAGCGGGCGGGAAAAGTCGTTGGAAGTGTGTTCCAGTGGCACTACAAGTAGTCAAGCACTTTGGGAGGGCGTTCCGGTAAGTGGCAGAGAGGCAAGAGGAATGAGAGGGATTGTGTAAAAGGTGGGGCAAACCGAGAAGGAAAGAGATGGAACGAAAGGCAAAACCGACGCGAGTTAAAGGAGGAAGAGGAAGTACGTTCACTACCTGCGAGAGTTCGGCGCGTGCCGGCGCGTGCTCAGGACCTTGTGTTTCTTTTTTCCATTGGCGTAACTATTCCCCATGAAACTCTTCGCTTAGGACTCCCTTCGCAGTAATTTGACTGTCGTGTCTTTGATCGACGCCGCATTGAGATTTTCTCTTCGCGTAATCCTCCTCTCCAAATTTGGCTTCATTTCCATTATTACGCGTAATGATTAAATTCTTCGTTACTTTTTCCATGCTATTGTTTCTAAGTAGAATACTCTTTCGGAAATATTTTGTCAGGGTAAACGCATTTTTACGCCGGTCCAATCTGCAATCGATTTAATGATACGTTGCGAGGTGAATTTATCGGATATTTTTTGCATTCGAATACGAATGGCTAGATGTTAACCTAACGCCTTCGAGTTGCGTGAAGATGTTAGGGCAAGGGTGGAAAAAATAAACGCGGAAAACTGCATGCAATATCTATTCGAGATCGATATGATTTGTCTTTAACTTCGCTGCCAATTGCGGGGCGTGCTTTTTTTCACACCGATGCGTTTTATGCAATTTAGAAGTTTGCAAAAACGCGTTCTTACTTTTTTAAACAGTTTTTCTAGTATTTAGCATAGAAAATGTATTAAACTAAGAGGGAAATGTAGGGAATTGGAAGTTAATTTTAGCGCGCTTTTCCCGTGCAGTTTTAAACGTCACTTTGGAATTCTTTCGGTGAAATTGGATGCTTAATGACATGTCAATTTTCAGGGTTCATAGTGATTTACGTCGAACGAGGCACGAGCTATTGGGAATGTGCAGAGGTTCGTTACACGGGGCGTCTAATTTAAATTTGTAATTTTTTAATTCCTGCGAGATCTTGGGCGGGGTCCTTGACCATCCTGGTAGCCACCTGCCCATTCCACCTCTTCCTTTCGTCCGTTGCCAGGATTAAGTGCTTCTAGTTAACAGACCATAAAGGATGCGTTGATTCTGCGTCGATATGTTCAAGTTTATAACTAATTAGCTTTAGTTCGACAGCGAAGATAGTAAAATCCAAGTTTCAAATCCAAATCGAATGCATTTCATCACGTACAAAGTGAGGAATGTCTATTTGCGCTATAAGATACGATTTCGTCTTGTCAACGAGGCTCTCAAAAATTTTGACCAACCACTTTTGGAGTAACGGAACCAGTCTGATTGCAGATGTGATATCCTCGGAGATGCTCCACCATCTGAGCGTTAAAGATGCGATCAACCTCGTCCCCTCGCTTATAATAATTACGAACTCCTGTTAATTACTCTTTAAAAATACATGCGCAAGTAGTCGCTGTCTTGAGCCTTATCTTTCAAGGAAAAAAAAATCGTCGCGCTATAATTGCACCTGCTGATTGTGACATTCCGCAATGGCGCAGTTTTACCAAGGATGTAATTCGTCAACATGTTTTGCGAACAAAGAAATTTTTCCGTGTACATTTGGAAATCGGCGATTCCCTGGGCTAAAAAGGTCGGATCCTCTTCCATTGTCGGTTTAAATGTCCTACATATGCGGAGTATTTTATTACGAAGACTTCAAAATGATACAACGATTTCTCATTTGGTATTCTTTATGATATGTAAAACGATCGGCAACAATCATATCGAATCGAACGTTTCCGGCGAAAGCATCGCCAAAGTTTTCATCGTAATTGTCCGACTTCCTGCATTACGAAAGACATCGTCAACCTGCGAAGGGAAGGGGCGCCGAAGAATCGGGGAATCAAAGAAAACGTACATGTCCCGTACGAAGTTTGCGTGCTCTCCCGTCAGTGGGTCGAGGTTTCGAGAGTGCGAAAGATTTTGAACATCCTCTCATACTGAATGGCGTGAAAGTTTAAAGAGAGGCTTTTGCGTCCTTCGATCGATCGCATTCAAAAACGGAACTCCCACGGAGAAAAATGACCAGAACCCAGCACTTTCGTGTCCCTTTGTGGCAGATTATAACTGTTAATGATACCCTCGTTTCAAGATAAACCGCGCAAATTTGTTTCCGCAAAGTTGTTTGGAACCGTTTCGGAGTCTGGCATGATTTCAGACACACGTAACGTGAAAATTTCTCTGCAAAACCCTTCTCGCTGGGAAAAAAAGTTGAACTTTAATTTACGCGCAGAGAGTAAAAATAATTACGTGCAATGGGGGGAAACTTTAGCCAAATAATTTCGATAGCATTGAATAAAGTTGTTCGGTGTCGTAGAAACTAAAAGTTCGAACAGCGCATCGGTGAAAAATGAATACTTTGATGAAGAAAATTGGCTGTTATTACCAAGAAAGCGTTTACGATTGGAAAACTTTGCAGGACTAATGAGTTATTTTTTTTCGAAAACGTTTAAAACGACAATCGCGAAAGTGTCAGTGCAACCGATAACTGTAAAATTATCTCTGCATTGCGTAATCCGCACTAGTTCTTTTTCACGTACGTTTATTAAAAGCAGGACACATAAATACTAATACTTCGACGCCGACATCGAAGTGTTATGGTTTAAAGAATGTAATGTAACCTCGACAGATCGACGGAATATAAATTCGAGTGACAAATGAAGAAGAAATAGACAAAGGTAAACACGAGATAGATGCAATCGATGAAACGATGAGAAAAGCATCGTACTATTGTTCGTACAGCTGTCCCCAGTTTTCTAGCGAGGTATTAAGATGGTAATTGCCGCTATTGTGGATACTTGTATGGATACACGTGTTAACTTAAAGATACTTGCATACGCAAGGTTTGCTGGGATATGCCTGTTTCACTTTTCATAATTCACATGAATATATAAATGATTCTTTGGAAATTTAATCAAAAGACGATATGAAACGAGTTCAAAGCGACGACTTGAAATGCGTGAAAAGATTCGAGTAAATATCGCTCGCTTTCTTACAAATACGCGTTTTCTTTCGAATTTCAGGTTTGGAATTCTATTTAATTCTCTCCATTGATTCTTTATGAAATTTCTGAAAACAAAATTATTCACGTCCAAGTGGAACGAACATTTTCCAGTTCGTTCGTGGCTGAAACTGAAATTCATCTCTTCTAGGTCTAGCGAAATTGCTGTCTTTGTTTCGGTTTTGGAGGTACCGAATATCGACGGTTCATGTTCTTCCGGGAAAAAAAATCAGGATAAAAAATGTATGTAAATTATGGGCAGATGGGAATAACGGTAAAGGGAGGATGGATTATTTCCTTAAATGTTCGACGGCTGTTGCAGTTATCTTTGTAAATCTGTCTTAAATTTGGTGCCAGCAAATCTGAAAATGGACTGCAATTGAAAATAATATTCTTTTTCACCGGGCCGACACGCGAGCTCACAGAGATTCCGTTATTGGCCATTCCGCGTTCCAAATTTCCTGTTCCACGTATCGGTTGTATGGATATGTAATAACGACACGTTTGCCCTCTCCGCTTCGGTAATTGCTCTTCTTTTCAAGATCTCCTACAAAAACCAATCAGTACCAACATAAATCCTTAACGGCGAAAATTACCTTACATCGAACGCGCAATTTCCTCGTTCGTAATTTTCGGAACGATTTAAGTTCGGAATAAAGATAAAGTGTTTCATGATTTCGAAAACAAAAAAAACGTCAGAGAATTCTCGCTCGTTCGTAAAGTACATTTTTCCAGTGGAAGAAATGACAATTACGTAAAGTGTTTGCAGTTTTTCATATTGTGATTTATTGTTCCTCGGCTACGTTTTCTAAGGTCATTTCTCCTTCCTTTGCGTTGCATCCACTCAACAAGTTTGATTCGATTCGTCATGCGGGAATAGCATAATATTGTCTAGCTTGTATATAGTTTGTCGCTCTCAAGTGAGAGGAGGTTCCGTTTAGGTAGAGCGGCCAATAGAACTTATCGTTCAGCGCCGACGCACTAACATCTCATCGTAGTATCGTCGCCGCGACGCCCACGCCGAATCGAATTTTACTATCGTTTCATAATCGACTACGATTCATATTTTCATTTGGAAAATAATTTGGCACTAACTAACTAACTAATGTATGGGATATGGATGGACATCATTCTCAGAAATGCAGTAACGATGATGTATGAACCAAGTAAATAATTTATGTAAACTGTGGTATAATACTTAACTTTCTAATAATCCGAGACATACAAATCTAAGACATACAATTGCGTCCTCTATAAAACATTCATTGTAATGATCGCGGAACTTGCAAGGAAAGGTCGCTGTATAGATTTGAACTGGAAACTTTCACATCAGATTTCTTATAACCTGATTAGAGATTTCTGCTTATTAATCATCCATAATCATCTTCTTCCTTCAATCTCAAAAGTAGTAGGCTTCTAGTACTCAATCCGAAATTTCCAGAACTTGAAACACTTCAAAGTTTCCAAAACTACCAAGACTTCTGGAGTGTTTATTTCTAATACTTCCAAGACTTAAAGCATTCGTTCTTAGTACTGCTCCTATAAATCTTTAATAGTTCCAAGACTCGTAAAATTAGTCTACTTCGAAAAGCACTGGTTTCCAAGACTTTTCTTGGGCGAGGAAAAGTGTACCAAAGATTGACGAAACTTTTGATCCATACAAAAACCAACTCCATCAAGATTTCTTCAACATATCATCATCTTCTGCGAAATCCTTAAAAAAGAGTTCCGAATTCGAAGATGATCCGTATTAGGATCACTTTCCCAAAATTTCCAGATGATGCCAAGAGCGCGGTAGATGATATCGGTTGGAATCATCGGTTAGAAACAGAAGGAGACAATCCCCACTATGATGGGCGGAGCGAGCAGGTAACGAAGCACAAGATGCACGAGCCTACGTGTGTTACCTGGTGTGTTATATGCGCACGAGTGTTCTGTGTGCCATCGTGCGTGAAAACGTGGAGGAGAAACCGGCAGGTAAGGGAAGCCGGACTGGGTTGTTCTCCACGCGACCGAACGAGCCGACTACGCCGAAGCGCCGGGGTCAGTTCAGTCTGGGCCTCGCTATAATTCGGGACGCTCGTGTTCCTTCGTCCGCTGAAAAAGAACGAGTCCCGAATTTCGAGCTTCCGCTAAATACCTCGGCTTCCGTTTGTTCGAGAGACCATTCTAATGAGGAGTCAGGCTCAGATCGTTTGTTTGCTTTGACGATTCGACGAACGAAAGGGAAAGTTGACAATCATTCGGACCAAAGTGGTTGCGTTTTTTGGGTGACTGTTTCGGGAACGGGAGATCCGGTGTCATGCGATCGGTTACATTTGTCGACACTTGTGGAAGCTGAAGAGTATCTCGTGGTCGTTCATTATCTTCAACCGTGGGACATAAACTGTGTTGTTGGACGATTCGTAATTGCTTGTTTGGAAGTTCGAGGGTTCTGTGATGCGCGATCGCGAGGAATTATAGTAGATCCTCTTCGCATTCATTTGATTGGAACGTAATGTGTGGTAAGTATCGTGATTACAAATTATTCGTTAGTAAAAGTGGGGTTTCGCGTAAATTCTATGATCATTTATTTTCTCGATAAAATAAAAATCTCGTATCATTGCGATTTCATCGATCAGAGAAGCGAAGAAAGTCCGGTAAATGCAAAAATGCGCGAGGATTTGCATATTCTTCTGTGTTTGAACGGTCTCGAAAGAAACTGCTCAATATTAATAAAGGATGTACGTAACATTTCTTCCGTACATTGAAGGACAAACTGTGATTGCACAAAGTTCGATAATGATTCTTCTTCAGACTATAATGCCATTCGGCCGTGTAATATAAAGGTGCGAATTCTACGCTAGTTCTAAGTTGAACGTCTCGTTTTGATTCGAGCACATTGAACTCATTTGAATACTCATATTTAGACAGTTGTTTCATCGTCATTATTTACGTGTCAGATTTCATTTTACCTGAAACAATCGTTTTGATACGCGACACCGCGTGAAATATTCCACCTCATTAAACGATTTTCGATAGGATTTTGGAATCAACACATTTTTCGATGATTTCTAATCGATCACACGAACACTCGGAAATTAATTTCAATAGAGATTTAATATTTGCGAGTGTAGGAATAAACGACAAATTTTTTTCTTGACAATTCGATTTCTTTCTCTAGAATCTACTTGGAAAATAAAAAAAAACTGAATTATTTATCGCGAGTGTCGCGATAAATAATGCAAAGGCTTCTTATTTATTAGACAATTTTATGACAACGTGTAATTTATATTTTTTTGATAACGCCTTTCCTTCTTTTTTCTTACCGAAATACTAAATCAAAGATAACTCGTCGAAAAATACTTTCTCGATGAAACGCGTTAATACGATGAAACGAGAAAAAAATTGCGCGATAAAAGTGATTTTTATTTCAACAAATACCGACGAACAAATGAATCATTTGAACTTTTCCATCAGAATAACAAAGCGTTGCTTCTGCACAATTTCGCGATAACACTATAAATATCACTGCTGGCTTCTATCTGTTATCATTTTCTCGCGCTTGGTCATTCTTTGACGCATCATAGAAAAAGCTTTATCCAGCAATCACGCCGACCTCACTCTGATTCAATCTCAACCCCGACAAACACGTCCCTATCTGATGCACATGTTTTTGTATCGCGTTTTAATGCAAATGCGTTCGTTTCAGAACATCACAACTTTTAAATGTATAACCCCAAGTTTTTCTTCTTCCGAAACAAACACAAAATTCAAGTGGTTTAAATAAACAAAAACTAACCCCCAAAGACTTAAATTAAGCCTGAAAACATGAGTAAAAAAATGATCATTCCAATCAATAGAAGCGGTATCGCGAACGTGGTACATGAAACCGGAACTTCCCTGCAACGCGTTGGGAGTTCCGGCGGGCGCCCTTTCACCGCCGGCAACCCTTTCGCCCCCAAACAGTCCAAACAGTCCGAACACTGTTATACCGTCATCGCCCTGGAGCCCTGGAGGATTAGGAGGAAACAGTAGCTCCAGCGTGACCTCCAGCCTGAGTCAACTTTCCCTTCCTCTGCAAGAACGTCTCAGCGCATTTTCCTTCGTTTCCGGTGGTTACAATAATCCCGATTTACAGCGAGCACAAGCCAACCGAGGTAATTTTCATTCGTTCCTCATTACACCGAATCTTCCGAACGATTAAATGTACGAACGGCAAAAAGTAAGCGACGTTCATGTATCGAGTTGCGCGTAGTCAGGTGAAAAAACTTGGGTGTTGCAGACATGCGTTGCGGTCTGATGTACAACGGCTATAATACAGCTGGGGTCGCGTGGTGGGCCCATCATGCCGTGGGCCTTTTGCTACCTCATCCTCTGGTGCCGTCGAGAATCTCGTCCCAGCAGACCTCGGGCCTCGCTAATTGTTCGCCGATTAATCCGGACTCCTCGAGTCCCGTGAGAAGCGTTTCGCCGCGGAAATGTTCCCCGGAAAAAATCAAATTCGGTGAGTCGAAATAATCGTTTAAACGACGAGAAATAAAAATTTTGCGGCTTTTCTTCTGCTTTCGAGCGGCTTGTGTAAAAGTATGCGATAACTTTGTAACTCGTTTGAGTACGCCTAATTGGGTGGACGAAAGGATCTTATATGGTTCCGTGTAACCTTGATCGCGATGAATTATCTGCGTTATCTACCCCTCCATCTCTTCCTTTCCCACTTTCTTTGTTTCCGCGCTCCCCGCTCCTTCCTCGTTCCATTCTCAACGAGCCTCGCTCTTTTTTACCCTCTCGATTTAGGAGTCCGTCACGTCTGCGTGTCGTCCACCTGCCGCCTTATGCTATCTATGTCCATAACGTCGATGACTCAAAACGTTTCGAATACCTTCCAAGTTCTTACGTTTTGTGCGAGCATTTTTGATGTTTCAAACATCGTTTCGACGCGTTTTTCAGAGGACGAGGCGCCGCTGAATCTGAGCACGAAACCAAGCGATATTTCCTCGAGTACCAATAATCATAAGTATGAAATTTGGTCACCTGGTTCGGTCTGCGAGAGAGAGGCGAGAGAAACAACGCGGCCTCACTCGAGCTCAGGTAGCGCTTCACCCCTGTCAGCCACGACACCAGTGATTACAAGACAAATGCATCACTCGCCCCTGACGCCACCTTCATCTTCGGAAAGAACGTTCCAGGTAAGCAGCCGAGTCAAAAACAGTGATTAATAATGGGAAATCTTTGGCCTCAATAGGTTCTTTTTATAAGACCGAAAAACCCCCCGGAGCCCTCCGTTTCTTACGTAAATGAAGATACTCGCATTCCCGACGCATCGCGCATTTTCCCCCTACTGAAAAGTGTCACTTTCCAAAAGGATGGTAAAGCGCTTCGCCGCCTTCTTACGTGCGTGATCCCGGCAAGGTAAAAACATGGGATGCGGTCGCGTGTCTCGGGGGACTTCTCCGATGCGTTAGAAGATCGAGGAGATAAAAGGTTTCAAGAGGCGCAACGTATCAGTCAAAGAAATCTCACGAAAGGTGTTTTTCCGAGTGCTTTTATAACGCGCTATTATCTTGTTTCGTTCGAGAGCGATTCCTTTTCAGAAATCAACTCGTTTACTCGCCGAAACATTTGTCTAGTTCAGGAATCATTTATTCATCGACATCTTCGACCCATTTTTCGCGCGAAATATGTTCTCGTGGAGGAAGATCGTGAGAGCGCGCGGAAGAGGACGTAAAGGATCGCGTGCATCTCGAGAAATTCGTATATTATGGTACCGCTTCGTCGATCCCAGCCGGGATCGTTGACGATCTTCTTTGAAAAGAAGTTTGCGCCTCCGCATTCCTCCCGGTCTTCCGACGTTTCGCGTTTTTATCCGAGCGGGAAGATTATGTAACTCGAATCCTTTGTCGAGCTCGACGTTTCGTTTACGAAAGGTGGCTTTTATTGAGAACTGACAAAGAAGGGATAGTTCGATTAAGCGTTATCGAGGAAAAGCGCAATTTGTGGGAGAATGCTGTTTGCTCAAATGCGGATTACGAGCGTAGGCGATGTATCATTTCGCGTGTTTTTCAGTACTGCTTTAACAGATGCACCCGACAATTCCTCGAAGAATTGAAGACGCGGAGTTTTTTTCTATTGTCAGACTGGCGTGAAAGCAGCATTGTAAAGACTGGCGCCCGTATGACAATATATCGTGAGAATGACGCTTCGCATATACATGACGCGCTGTCCCAACTCCTTCCTCCATCTATTTTTTTAAATACTTGCATCCGTTTCATTACTTCCTCCAGTTTCTTTAATTTCATGCCATTTTCAACATCGATTTTCGAGTGGAACTTTACTTTTTAGGAGTGCGATTTCACTCCAAACATAATAGAAATTGAATGATTCTATTGAGAGTGAAATTGAGTGCGAATGTCACGCGAATTACTGAGTGTTTCCTCCATCTATTTTTTAGATACTTGCATCGTTTCATTACTTCCTCCAGTTTCTTTCATTTCCTAGGCAAAATGGCATTTTCAACATCGATTTTTGAGTGGAAATTCACTTTTTAGGAGTGCGATTTCACTCCAAATCAAATGATTCTATTGAGAGTGAAATTTAGTGCGAATGTCACTCAATTAATCAACGCGAATTACTGAGTGTTTCCTCCATCTATTTTTTAAATATTTGCATCGGTTCATTACTTCCTCCAGTTTCTTTAAATTCCGAGGGAAAATGGTATTTTCAACATCGATTTTTGAGTGGAAATTCATTTTTTCGGAGTGCGATTTCACTCCAAATCAAATGATTCTATTGAGAGTGAAATTAAGTGCGAATGTCACTCAATTACTGAGTGTTTACTATAAAAAATAAGCTAAACTTGACGTTTTTCAATCGACGCGATGTTTAATTTAAGAATCCAAGTTTCTTAACTCAAAAAATTGTGTTTTTGATGATTTCAGTGCAAACAGTGCGGCAAGGCATTCAAAAGGTCAAGCACTCTTAGTACACACCTTCTAATTCATTCGGACACTAGGCCTTATCCGTGTCAATATTGCGGGAAGAGGTTTCATCAAAAGTCCGACATGAAAAAACACACGTACATCCATACCGGTGAGTTTGATAAATTGGAGCTCACTCCTCATTACACAAATTGCTTACTCGCTCTAAATAATATCTTCCTCTTGCCTCGCGTCTTACGAAAACAGCGATACAATTTGTCTGATGCAAATGTCAAAATTACTCAAAACTAATGCGAATTCTAAACCAAGAAAAAAAAATACGTTTTTCTATCTCTTATTTTTTGTACACATTTTTTCTCTCGGTTTATTCGAGATTGCGAAAAAGCTCGATTTCGGGGATGCACGCACACCGCAATAATTCGCATGAAGGTATTGAGCAGCTTGGTTTGTGGGGAGGAAACATCGCTCGTTATCGTATCATACATATCGGTCGCATATTGCGCCGAGCAAACGACATACGTGTTCGTACGTTACAAACGTTGTCTCCCATGCGATTATTTCATCGAATCGACTTCTGTATTTACGTTTTTCCAACACTAACAACACGCAAAATTAAATTCTTTCATTTATTTTACCATTTCGATGATTTAAGATGGAATATCATGAACAAAGTGATCCATCTCGAAATTTGATTCGAACTAATAATGTTGATTAAAGTACAACCAATCGCAGAAATTGAAACACAATATTGGTAATGTATTAATTACGTAAATTTGGGTGGAACGTTATGGTTCGGGAATGACCGGAAAGACGACACAGTGGGAAATAAACTGTTTGCTGAGCGTTAAGCGAGCTTCCGGCAGTGGCGCGTGTACGACACGTGACGAGTTTCGCCGGTGGTGGTGGTGCTTGGGGTGCACGTCGCAGGTTAATTAAATTGAAAAGGGAATCCAAGACCAGTGATGCCTCTATGATTCGCGTTACGAAAACGAAAATATTACGAACGATCCGAAAAATCGATTAGACGTTGGAATATTTTTCCCATTTTCTGACTTTCGAAAGGGGAAAGTCGTAATTGTGGAAGAATAAGTAGCAAGTTCATGTAATTGTTACGGTATAAAATGTTACGAGCTTCGATAAAACTTGGAGCAGACGCGAGCAATAAAGTTTACACAAAATCGATTCGTATAATAAGTATGTTGAGGTGGTTGGGATAAGTTTCTAATATTACTTTGTATGATTGAATCCAACGAACTTTCTTCTAAAAAGGCAATTTTCCCCTTCGCTCTATTTTCCAGAAAATTTTCCACGCGTGGAAAATTCGGTCTTTCCGAAGCTTAACATTTTAGGTAACCATTGGGTAATAAATTTTACGAACATATCTTCACTTCGAAAGCGACACACGTTGTGCGCCGATCAGGTGCAATCGCGTAATAATTATCGTCCTCGCGAGTCACTAATTGCGACGCGTTTACGATTAAGCACTCGCTACTTTAATTACGAGCGATCCGTTAAAGCGCTCGTGTAAAGGTACACAAGGAAAAAAAAAACTTGTAACTTACGTAAGTCAGCCCTGAAAAGTTGAGCGCGCGAACGTATCGATAAGTCTTTTACCGCGCTATATTTTGTTCCTTTTTTTACGGAAAAAACTTTTACTCGCCGCGAGTATAATGGACGCCTTATCTGGATTAGAAACTGTCTTTTAGCACGTCTCCTATCACCACTATTTCCATAAATTAATCATAATTGTATCCGCTACACTTTCGAGTATAATTAATGCTTCCGTTTTTCATTTCGTCCGAAGACAAAATTTTGGGAGATCGGCAAATCCGTCGATTGCGTTGGGAAAACTTGTCTTTTGCACGAATTCACCGCGAAAATAGTAACCGTTATTCTGGGCTTGATTACGAATTGAAAGCCGAGACGTGGTCGAACAATTTTTTGCATGGAATTGGAAATCCGCTCGATGTCTATCCCACAGGCATTATTAATAACGCGTTCCACAAAGCGGGATTTATCGATCACAACGTCTCGGAAAATGAAGGATACAATACCAAGCATCATCTCGGCTTCTATTTATGTAGTTTTCTCTGGAGTTTATCAAGCGATTAATCCAATCTGTAATTAAAACGATAAATTTCTAGTATTTATCACCTTTGGCAATTAGAAACGTATGAAAGCTCATGTCGCTTGATGCTCTTTCACAATAAAATATATTCAATTAGATACAGGGGTTACAGAGTAAAAACGAGTTTACATTAATGGGTCGAATATCACTTATCGCCGATAAAACTATAATTTCTCAAACTGTCGAGTCGACCGGTGAAGTTATTAATGTTTAAACGCTCGGCGTTTAAATAAAACCAACTTTTGCAAACGCATAAAAATGCACGCGTAAACGTGTTTATTTATTGCAATTAACGCTCGAAAATGTTTTCCGTTTCAGGTGAAAAACCTCACAAGTGCGTCGTCTGCGACAAAGCTTTTTCCCAAAGTAGCAATTTGATAACGCACATGCGAAAGCACACGGGTTATAAGCCCTTTCAATGCGGCCTTTGCGACAAGGCTTTTCAACGCAAAGTCGATCTTCGAAGACACAGAGAGGGTCAACACCCCGCAGCACCTGCTCTCGATTATAGAACTCTTCAGGTTTGTTGCGCATTTCAAAATCTCGCGATTCCCGAAACGAAGATTCCAATGACTTCTTCTGTATGTTTAAATGTTTGTTCGTGTGATCGTTGCAGGTTCCCCCAGCGCCGGCACCTTTACCCACCTCAAACTATTCCGCTATCAGACATCCGCCGACGCCGCAATCGTCGCCGTATCGGCTAATGACCATGTCGGGCAACAGCTGAGATTTGGCAAAACGATCTCGAAAGGAAAAAAAAATAGACGCATTTGTGTAAAGAAAAAGTAAGGAAAGATCTAGTTATTTATTAACTTAATGGTAGTGAGAGATTTTTATCGTTCATGTTTCATTGTGACAGAAATGGTACTTTCGAAAAAAAAAATTTTGATGTTTGCGCGAAATGGAAGCTTTGGGAAACGAATTATAGCGCATCGAAAATTTTAACGAGCGGTTAAACTGTGCATTAAATACCAGTACTTCTGTCTGGAAGAAAAGAAAAAAAAAACGTCGCGATTTAATTTAAGTAATGGGATCTCTTCTTGTACATTTCCAAAACCGCGTGATAAGCGGTTAACGGAAACGTTACGAGGCTTTTTAAAATGCCAGTTTTTTAATGAAAAGGTGAGCATGCAGCGGGTAAACGATAATGAACCGTCCACTCTCAATAAACTTGCCCGTATACGCACGAACGCGCATGATCAAATATTTTTTTAACGTTTTATACAAAAAAATGTCTCATGATCGCGAACGGAATTTCGAAAGTCAAGATTTTATTCGAGAACAATCATTTTCACGTGCCTTTTCGTGCCACTGCATTGAAATTCAAACGTTTTATAGTGATGTTTAGTTTTTTACTCGTTTACACGGGCGAACCAAGTGACTCGGGTTTCAAGCTTTTTATCTACGAAATAAATAAACGTCCTTTCGGCGGAACGAGTCCCAGGAAAATGCCCGACCTGGTTGGCAACGTGTGAACCATATTTACGATAAAAAATGTACATAGGTATGTATAGTCGCGGTCATTTGTCGCAATTACGCGTAGCATTGCGACGGTACTCGCTTGACAATGAGCAGCATTGCGTTATCACCGACGTGTAGTGTTTGCGCGCACACATGCACGTATCAAGCCAAAGTCGTTCATTTATGAGTGAAATGCGCTTGTTTGAAAACACGTACAGTTGAGTCGTACAAAATGTTAAGGGAGGGTTTATTTATTTATTTATTTCTCAAACGTCGCTATTGAAAATATCACACGCGTACCTTAATCTTTGAATAAACAATAAAGTACGGTTTAAATGTGTTCGAGTCGTGCTTTTTTTACAATTGAAATAAACATGTTTTAAAGAATCAGCACAGATGTTGAAAACAAAGGTTGTACGGAGAATGAAAGTTGTTTCGTTTACAAACATGTAAAAGACACGTAAAACGCTGCTAAATGCACACAACTTAGTTGCGAGATTAAATGCTTATTTTTTTGTGCCAAAGATGATGAAAATTGACTCAAAATATAACAATTGTCGTTAATCAGGTGTAACAAAGTTGAAATATATATATTTTTACAAATTTTTCCCACATTAATCGGGCGATATTGATAAATTTTAAGATTATGACAATTGTTAATTAAACATTAATCGTTTGCACATATGTATGATATATGACGTAAGGAACATTGGCACTTTGACCGTATCTATTTAACGACAAATTCCAAATTCATTTACTTAACTCTCGAGTGTTCCTTTGTTGGGTCAAGTCGTCGAGGCGCCAACGAATTGCAAATCGAATTTACAGAATCCTTTCTTCTTTTCCAAAAAGCACTGAAGTGGAAAAATGAAATGACGACGGTGAAATGTTTGTATGCACTGCATTCTTTCCGCACAACGAATTTATATACGGCAACGATGCAACGATTCATAGCGGCTAGAGGACCAAAGATAGTATAAGATTGGTTCCATTCGCGTGATACTCGGATTGTTCTTCGCCACGACTTTTCTCTTTCCGGCAGAAAAAACACGAAATCGCTTCGTACGGTTAATCGTTGATTCATAAAAAATGTCATTCGAAAGTTTGCTCTTTTTTCGAATTCGCCAGAAATCCGATATTCACCATTGCGAACCATCGTATGTGCGTACTCATCGCGTACAGATTGTATCATACCATTAGTGTAATTAGTCGCGTAAGTAACTTAATTAAGCAGGTAGTTAAGAAGTTTTGAGAGAAATGCGAGAAAACAGGTTACGGAGTGAATCGCGAGGGGGGAAGGTGCGTTAGAAAAGGTTCGCAACGAACGTGTGGATCGTGTGTAACTCCAAAGTAATATTGGAGAAGCGAATGGAATTGTAATTCGGGACGACGAAGATGGAGATAAAAATATGTACAAGCCTATAAAAAACCAAAAAATACGTTTATTAGGTAGATTTAAAAGGACGATATTGATTGAATAAATTGTTTTTTTCTTATATGGACTTGTCATTGACTCTTGCAATTTCAGCGGCGTTTCTGAAAGAAATCAAAATTGCGGCAATATCGGAATGATTAACGGCATCGTTTGGTCGCGGGAAAATGGGGGAATTTAACGCAGATTACGTCGAAACGATTTACTTTTGACCGATACCCAACGTGTAATTACGGGCTATCCATATATGTTGATAATACGGTTACTTGAAAGGTTTCGATATTTTCCTTTTTCAACGATAACGCGTAAAATGAATACAAATGAGACGAGTCGCTCCTGTTACCTTTTTTCGAACAATTAATAATTTTACGAGATCCAGTTTACGCGAGAAACAACACTTTAATCAACGCAAAATGCCAGCGACGTGAGAAATCGCGACCATTTTTCAGCCATTTTTCACTCCGATCCAAGGTAAGTTCAACTTCAGTCATGAATGTTGCAGTTTTGAGGAAAATATGAGTCGCATTTGATTCGAAATTGTTTTAAAGCGGAGCATAATTTCCGCGTTGCGAAAAAAGATTAATACTTAAGCCATTATGCGATAATAATCGTGGCAAAAGTCGCAACGCTTAAGTCATAAGTGTCAAGAAAGATAACGATGTTATCGCTTTTAAAAACAACGATGGCTCGGTTAATACGCGAATAATTCATATTTTTTCGCGCTGAATAAGTTGCTTACGCAAGTGACTCTAAACATTTTATTCAAGAACATGAATCATTTTTCAGAAATCCCACTGGAGAACATTATGCGTGACTTTAAAAAAAGGCCGTTCCAATTGTGAATTAATAATTGAACAGTGAAATAAGTGTTCCATCCTTCGATTTCTCGAAACTGCCCATTAAAAACACGACTCTTTCCGTTGCGAAATTGAGTTAATACACACGTCCAACACCCTTGGACAGTGCCCCGCGTTGAATAAATAATGCATATTCTAAGAGAGGGTGGACCGCTTCCCTGTGCTTTGTCTCAAGTATCGATTTCGTGAAAAAAAAAACGGAAAGAAATCATTCCCAATCGCTGCCTTTTTCTCTAGACTTCAATTTACAGTCATGCGTAGATGTCAAAACATTACATGACAAGAAGCAACGCCCCGACTCGAAGTAATCGAAGCACGAACATAAAATTCGGTATAAAACGTGTCTCAAAGTTCGTCGTTTATCAAAATGTTTATGTTAAATTTCGTACGGGCCGAAAAGTTAATCAGGTCAAATGTGGAAGTAAGTGGAATTTAAATGTCATTAAATAATTGGCAAATATGGCCGGATCAAACGATCATGTCGCTCGGTAATGGTTACTGAAAAGCAAGACAATATATCTCTTTTGCTGCCGCACGAAATTCCACCTCTCGAAGTAAAATTAAGCGATACAGCCCATCCAATTAGCAGGTTCGCCACGTATTTCAGGTAACTCGGCAACTTACTGATTTCAAGCGCAAAGCATGGCCGTGCAATTGTAATAATTCAAGAAAAGTAGACGCATAAAGCTGGGAACAGGGTAATTTAATTAACACAAAAATCAGGATTTCTCGGAAAAATAATTTGTTCCAATTTATTACTTTGTTCATTCCCAGCAACGGAATAATGTCTTATTCAAAACTTTTACGTCGCGGGGACAACGTTTTTTCCCAGGATCTTTTATACTTTCTCAATATTACGTTCGACAAATGTCCGATTTAAAGAGGTGAAAAATGCGCGCTCCATTTAATCGAATTCGATGTCCACAAACGTTACATTCAAAACTCGCTCTTTCCTGTTTAGTCACTTGGCGCGACTTTTGTCGCGAGACAGAATCACTAATGCCCTTTCTTCACGCTTTTAGATATGGAAATCCAAAGGCGTGAAAATAGAGCCCAATAGAAATGCGTTATCCAGCAATTTTCCCACGTATTCCTTTTTTAATCATCCGGGTATTACAATGTATAAATCTGTTTGTCGGTGGGTAATTCGCGAATGTCATCTTCGCATTAATGCCCAAAGAGCAATCTGGTTTTTGCATTAGTGCACACGGACGTGGAGCGTTATTCATGTCGGTGTCCGGCAGATCAGTGCGTCAATTACCCGAGCTTCTCTTCGGAAAAGAATTAAATGAAGCAAGAAAAAGGATAACTGGCGAGGGACACGTTACCAGGTGAGACAGTCGATCAATTTATTATAACCCATCTTACAGTTAATCACCATACTAAAATTTCTTGCGTGTGGCACTTCTCTTCCGTTGACGCGCACCTGCTCAAATTTCAAATCTTCGAAATCCCTACGATGCGCAAGACGATATTATTAAAAGCACAATAAAGACGAGCTTCGATGATTGATAAGCCCAGAAACAAGCTTAATTACCTAATAAATAATTCGCGCGGTAGATCCGATTAGCTGCTGCACATGCGCAGTAGTTTTCCTGCGTGATCGAATGTTTGATTGATTGATTGGCCGAAAAATGACGAGAATCTCGAATATTCCGACACATTTCGTTCGCGCACGCCGAACGATAGATGCTCATCTGCCGCTGTCAAATTAACCGTGGCCGTTTGAGGCCGCGTGAGATGTATATTTTGTGTATAAATGCAAATGATACACATACGTGGCATCGATGTACAACACGCCGTATTCGCGCGAATGGCTCGTCTTTTTTCAGGGCAAGAACCTCCTAAACCGCGCACGGTTGAACACTGAAGCGAATAAATTATCCGCTCCAATCCGAGGCGCATGCAAAATCCACCCCGCATTAAATATGTATACAGTGATGCAGATAAGGAGGAGCACCTGTATGCGCCCCTGTGCCATCCGTTTCGCGATAAAAAGAAGAAAAGAAGAAGGGATAAAAAAGAAGAGGAGGAAGAGCGGAACAGACTCTAGAGTCTGTGTACTTTGCCGGTGTGTTTTAACGGTTTTTTAATGTATGCTTCATGGGCTCATACGCATTATGGTGCCTATTATGCCAGCGCAAATCGCATTATTTGTTTACTATTCTTAAGACTCGGGATTTACCTTTCGAGTTCATTAATCCGTTGTTGAATCTGTCATTTTTTGTCATTTTTTGCATGAAAAATCTTCTCGTGCGCAAATGAGGGGTTTTTTTTATTTTATCGTTGTCGGGAGAATCATCATTCACCGAATCATCGTAATAAAAAGAATGGCTGTCATGTAATCCGCAGAGAAACGGATTAATTAGTGCCTTGAGAACAGATTTTGTTTACGTCACGGCTGAGCCGAGACGCGGGTTTCACGTATGAGTTGCATTAATATTTACAAAATCATACCGGCCATGAAGTAAAAGTTGACATTTTTTACTTTGTTTCGTTTTGAAATTGATTTTTCCTTTGATCAGTCGAATGAAATGCAAAGTCGAAAGAATTACTTCGCGTGTGGAAACGAGTTCGAAATCGATTCGAGATTTGCGAAGATGAACAAGCACGTGGATCCCGTAATTACTAACTGTCGCGTAATAAATACTCGATCGAGTATCATTTGAGCAGCGTGCAGTGCATGGAGGAATTTGTCCCGCAAGCATAAGTATCGAATTCGGACGAATGCGTCAATATGAAATGAATAACGAGTGATGCACTGGAATTAACAGTTATTCGATAAAGGATTGAATGAGCGCGTTCGTTGCATCATTAATTTTTCTTGAATCGTTACGAAATTCATAAGTTTGCAGAGACAACTAGAAATGGCGAAAAAGTTACTGTAATATCTGCAGAAAGTTACGAAAACGCAATGCATTCATCGTTAATAATTAATTTCCGCGATAACAACACGAAAATGTCGCTGTTTCATCGTGAATTTTATTTATGAGAACAACATTTTTCATGTATAATAAACAAATTAGCAATTAATTATTGTTAATAAGCTTGTTTCATGAGAATCGAAACGAAAATTGAGGGAAAAAATTGGACTCAAGCC
>JABFQM010000601.1:0-32187 GCA_022816865.1 Zelostemma sp. ZL-2020 | reverse complement strand
CATTGACAGGCGATAACTGCTGGCTGCGAAAGTAGGTGCGATTTATCCCGAGTCTCGCGTAAATCACGCCGTCGGCGATATGCCGATTCTTCGTGCCAACTATCCAGCCACTGTGACGCGAGACAGTTTCGCGATACCGAGTTCTATTCTCTGTATAGGTGTGTTGATAGTGCAATCTCCGGTCGCTATCCACGCTGCAAGGAATGTGTGCCAAGGCCCACGGTCATGCTTCTACGTGTGTTTGCGATCCTTTTTTTCGGTTTTTTTCTCCCTTTTTTTCTTTACTCGCTTCGGCTTTTTTCTTTTTGCGATGGGAGAACAATTGTCAACGATTCCTGAGAGCACGGATGCAGTGAGTCGACTGACTTGCACGAAAACCTTGTTTTCGTCGTTGGAACATTTTCCAAATCTTCGCAATTTTTACGTTATTGGCTGTACAACATAACTGGATACGAAATGATACTGAGCATTCGAAAAGGATGGAAAGGAAAATTCGGAGCAAATGAATTGATTTATTTCGTTTTATCCAGATCATTTTTAACATTGCAATATTTTCACTGTAAATTCTGCTTTAGTTACCGGAAAAGTGTTTTTATTTGAGGTTAATAGAGTCAATTTTACTCGGAAAATGTCAGCTATTTCAACATTATAATAATTGAATGTTCCTGTAATTTTTATCCGTTTTTTTCTCAAAGTAATGACTAGAAATTATTGTAATTGTCTTAACCGGAGGCACTCTTTCCTAGATCGAAAACAGAAGTTTACTAGTTGTGGACACAGTTGAAAAAGATATGCTGGGTCAACAGTAATATCCGCTGGGATAACAAAAAAAAAACAAAGTTGGGGCAGTGCTACTGTAAACGTTGCAGCATTTACGCCTTCGCGTTGTTTGCCACGTTGTGCAAACAGCATTATTTTTTCTCGGGTAAACTATGGTAAGACCCTTTGTAAATTACTCTCAAGCGTGTAATCTATTTCTGTTTTAAATAGAGAAAGTGCAAATTGGCCATTGGTGGCTTAAACCATTTAATTTATACTTTCGATCCGCCTTTTTCTACATCCAATCAATCGTTTGGTTGAATTGAAAAAAAAAGAAGTTTAATTCTTATTGGAAATGTATGGATTTGGAGATAAAACTCTTGCTTGAGTGTTCAAGCGACAAGAACAAAAGGGAATTACGAGAAGAGATAAGGGCGAGAGACAAAGGAATTTAATTTGTGAATATGTGGTGAATTGGAAGGAGAAAAATGGACTGGTTACATTCGAACGAGAGAGAAGTAAGATGAAAGGATTTTAAATTAAAGAAAGTTCTGATGATGTCTGATGAAAGAAATGAAGAGAAAATAATAGGAAAAAGAAATGAAAACATAAAAGACGAAGTTATGAGATAATGGAGTTTAAAAATCCAAGGAAACGGATGAAATTGGAAGTGTCGGAGAAAGTTCCAGAGGAAAAGGGAGTACAAGAAAATAGCGATAACGTTTGATGGCGAATTTTCTGAATTCAGCAGTGGTGGAAAAGATAAAGAAACGTCGGAAGATGTAAAAAATATAATAGATGAGATTTTGAATGAGGTACGGCTGCTTGAGGGTAAATTAAAAAAAAACTGATAAGAAAATAGCGGAAAGAGGAGTCGGTGGCGTTGTAAAGGTGGGATTACAAGAGCGATTTGAAAAGAAAGTCGGGGAAAAAAATTTTTTCTTACAGAAGAAAGAGGATATTGTTCATATAATTCGTACCGCAATCTCTGCCAACTCTTTAAACAACAATTCATTATAACGAAATGCAATGTAGTTGAAAAGTCCCGTTTTCGTCGTCATTGTCTCACTGGAACAACGGCGGAGAGTGCAATGCTTTTTCCAATCATTCAAGTTCGACGACTTTCCGTGTTCTCCAACGAGTAACAGGTATCGTTGAAGAAATTCGTCAATTGCGACAATGACACGGGACTCAATAAATCAATACTTTTGTTCGCGACGTCACGTGAACATTGAGTCGCTGATTGAATTTCGAATGCCTTGAAACGAAGTCTCTTTGCTTTTCATTTGTCTGCAGCATAGAATGTAATCCTATACTTCGTTTTACTTCACCGACTGTCATCGGGAAGTACGAAATTATTGATCGATCATGTTCAACCGTGATAATGAATTATTTTTCGTGAATTTCTCCGGGCTCGAATTATGGCACTGAATATGGAATACGCGTGTGTCCCAGCATTTGCATTTGTTTGCTAGTCAGCGACGCTTGTCTGCGATAAATTATTAGGACGATTCGCGCGGACAATGCTGTTTCAATATGCTCGCTTACTTCGCGTGGAGTGCGTTTGGGGACGATTCCGTGATTGGAACGGGGGACAAAGGGAGAGACGATTCATATGCAATGAAGTCACTTCGATCATTTTTCTTTTACGTTATACCTCGGTTAAAAGACTCGACGCCGAGAGACGAGGGAAAATTGTCCCGATGCATTTGAAATTTGAGGGAATTTCCCCGGGAACTGCATTCACAAGCGCTTGAAATATTTAAAAGACGCACCGGTTCGACGTGCATCGTTGTTTTCAATCCCGTTCCTTGACAGTTTTTACATCGGTTTTATCGCCATCGCTTTAAACATTCAGCCCCGTCGCTGTCGAGTTTCTTTCCCTCGAATTCCGGAATCGTCGCAAAGCATCACGCGGATGAAGGGACGACGATGAATAACGTAAAGTATTCGTTGGAGGTAATGTCGAATGTAACGCGAAGATTAGAGCGGCGTGCTTTTAAAGTGACGTCGCACGCTAAATTCGCCTCGAATGTACATCGCTTGGCAAAGTTCATTACGTTTGAAACCACGTGGACTTAATTTCAAAGAAAGGAATTACAATAGCTAATGCCAGAAATGACAGCGTTACAAACTCCCTCATCTCCCGGTTACGCGCGAAACCGTATAAAGTCAAGTGTGTCAGTTCAACTTCGTAGGTGTAATGTATGCAGCTCGACGCATTCTTTTTATTTCGCGCCGTTTACCTTCGGGCCGGAGAGATTTTTTCCCGAGCGGGAAATGTAGCGACACGTAATTCTTTGCTTTCAACGTCGTTTACCCGTTACCAGACAAATCGATTTTTATTCGCTCGAAAGCGAGGGTAATGCGTCGAATAATTTATTCGAGCAAGGTGTATCAGGTGCGCGCGGATGTTGGCGCGAGCCTTGTACCTCGATCGGCAATGAATTGCGGGAAAGACGTTTCAATCGAAGGAAAAGATTGTCAACAGCACTTCGTTGTCGAATGTGTCAAAGCTTCTCGAGTTTACAATGACTGGAAAGTTAGATTGGATTGTTTTGCCTGGAGCTTCATCGACGAGTTTCAGCGGAGGCAGAAGGTGCAGGAAACTTCGCTTATGTGTACCTCCGTAGCGAGATGTTCTGACATAGGTATTCTGTAGTAACCACTTTGCCAGTTCTGGTAATCAAGGCATTTGAGGTCGTTTGAGCGCGCGTGGGTATATGTATACGCCGATGAACACACACGACGAAACGTGACGTTTGCTGCGTGTACGTCCTGGGCAAATGTAAATACCGTATAGAGACTTACCGAATATCACGAGGCTCTGGTCCTAGCACGTTTACCTTATACCAAGGGTGCTGTTTACACAGTCGTACTCGTTTCACTCGGCTTTAAAGAATTTCTTCAACTGCAGGAATATCGATATAGTGTTACATGGTCTTTACCGCTGTAATTAAGATATTTGTTGAACATAAACTAGCTTTCCGCATGGATGCAATTAATGTGCCTTGAATGTTGTTACACTTTGCTGCTCCGCTGAATATTCTACTGGAATTATTGTAGCCGATCGACATCGACGTTATTGCTCTTTGTAACGTGTCATTGGAAGTGAAAAATAACACATTTTCTGCTCTCGGATTTGTTGCTTTTGAGTTGCTTTTTTGACATCAATCTTTTGAAGAATTTTCGCTCAGTTTCATTCAACTTCTCTGACTCGGAAAGTTTAATTTATGTGTTTTATCGAAACTGTATTGCATTTTTATAACGAATTGAGTACAGTTCGAAACTCAAAAAATCACGAAATGAACATTTTTGATTTTTAATTGGGATTTCATTGTTTTTTATGGTAAGTCAAATCTTTTTCCTTGAGAAAATGTATATCTGTAATGCCAGAAATTACATTCCGAGCGACAAATTATACACTTTTATGAATTTTGTTTGACAATTTTTAAGTTTACAACACCGCGGAAACGAAGCTATTTAAGTAAGGAAAATAAAAAAAATAAAAATGTGAATGCGAATTTTAATTGTTCTATTTTTAGTGCAACTAAAACAGAATGTAATGAAAGAAACACCTGTACAGTTTTTTAATTAATGGAATGGTTTTTCCTTTTTATAAATGCCATTACTGGAAATGTAAAGAAATTACATTCCGAGCGACAAATTATGCACTTTTATGAATTTTGTTTGACAATTTTCAAGTTTACAACACCACGGAAACGAAGCTAATTAATTTCGTAGCTTTCATATAATTAAAGTTTGTTCTCAGTTTATAAATGTGAGATTTGCAGAAAGAGAACTTGCATTCATATAATTTTCACGATAATTTATATAATGTATGCGGGTTAAACTTTATTATGAAAATCAAATTTCCGATTCATATATTTTTATTTCGGTATGATGAAAAAAAACCAAAATTTCCCGCTTTATTTCATAAGTAAAATTCTGACCTACAATTAATTCTATAATTGCACAAACGTGCGAAAAAATGCTCAAAAAAATTGCAACTAAAATCTCAAGTTCATACAGTCGAGTAACTCTCAAGGAACCGGATTTTCGTGAAAAGATTGTATGTTTTTCAGAAAGACCTTACACGATTATCCCAGCAAAAGTAATGCTAAAAGTAATTATTTTGACTTTGGCGTATCACATCATTCACTTTGCTTTCGTGCTGCTTTTCAAAAATGAACCTTTCATTAGTAATGAACTCTCGTTTGATACTCCCCCAAAAACCCTGACTATCATTACTTACCAAGTTTGCAAAGGAGCATATGTATTTGAAAACGCAAACGACGTAGGAGTTCAAGGAAATCTAGTTTTCTTATTCTCAGGATGTGCGTTTACTCGACAGCCGGTTAGATATTGAGATGGAATTAGAATGGAATTCCCAGCGTGTAATCAAGGAAAACGTACTGGATCGAGTGATGCGAAGGTTCGATAATTAAAAGGACGTGAGAAGGTCTGCGAATGTGTTATTCAAAAGGAGCATTCGCAAGGAATTTCCGGCGATCAATACGAGCGCAATTTTACGAAAATTCAGTTCAGCAGCTATTAAATCGAGCATTAAATTAAGCAAACCCAATAATAATTTCCATTCCCGATAATTCGGTTGCTCCACCTTAATTTAATCATTGCCTCCCTCGTCCAGTCGTGAAAGCAAGTACATTTAATTCCTTATTTTGTCAGCGCGCGATATGTTGACGCACCATGAAAGATTGTCGACTGAACTCCGGCGCATTTACCTCAGAAAATCGTTGTCGAGCTTAATCTCGCAAAGTTTCAGCGTACGACGTGAACGTGCTTACCGGCGTTACCGCTCTGTTTCGTCCTGAACAGGTCGCAACTTTTAGATGGCTCTGTAGTTGGCGTGACTCGGTGGACAGGCGTGTTTCAGTGGCGTCGATGAACCGCGAGTGAAACGGAGAAGTTGACGCGATGCTAAGGGAAAGTCCGCTAATGTCTCCACTGGAAGTTTCCCCGAGCGCACGTGGAAGGTTGTTGTCCAAATCAAAAGCAACGATCCAAAAGTTGAACTCGCAGAAGCTCATTTTCCGCGTCTAACGGCGCGCATACATTTCCATCAACGCTTCACGAACGCGCTGCAAACGCGCTTATTCTTGCCCATTGATCCGATAACGCGAGGTCGTTGCAAACGGAAATGTAAGACAGAAGGAAGTAAGCGCTAACTTTAGTTTAAACCGGATGAAAGGTCTCTGCCGTTTTATACTTGTGCGTCTTTCATTCGCTCGTGCAATACTTTGACCAGGGGTTAATTAATAAAGAAATATGCTGTAAATGGAAGCGAGTCTAAAGGGATTCAGGTATTATCTCAGTAGTTCCAAGGGAAACTGGAAAAAGCTGATGGATTTCTTCGTATCGAGTTGCATTGTGATACTTCGAAGCCAATAAAAAGTAAGTGAATTTCTTGCGTTTCTTTTTCGGAGAACGAAATGGAATTTGATTCTTTATTCGTTTACAAGAACCAAACTCATTCCTGGTTTATGATCACTCTGGACACAAAGAGATCCAATTTCGGATGGAAAACCATATCTTTTGCTCACATGATATGCTTTCTTGAAGCTGGAATCAACCAAGCCCTTGCTATCACAAATCAACCGTTGCCCCTGTTTCATGTGATTAAGATCTTGAGATATCGTCGCCCGCTGAATTGATTGACCTTCCCAGATGCTCAGTTTTCTTGGTGACATAGGTTTCCGGATTGAAATCCATCATCGGCGCTTAGTCTTTATCGGTACATTTTTCATTAGTCTCTTGTTCTTCTTCTTCCGGATTGTGGTCTTCGATTTAGGCAGAGATTGAAACCGAAACTGGAATCTCAACTCTTAAATATTGACCAGAAAAAGCGCTGTTCATTTAAAGAGGAAGCTGATGCAAAGAACTAGAATTTTTCGTTTCATAATTCAGCCAATAACTGATTTGTCCCACTGTAACAGCCCTTTCTCTACTTCTCTTCATATTCTTTCGTAAATTACTTTTCACGCCACTACTTTAACCAGTGATTGCTTTGGACTTGGGAAAAAAGTTCTAATACAATCACCCAATTACTGGATTCTTGATCCGCGCACAAAGCTGCGGTTGAACGAGATGGAGGGGCGGCGGCTCCTTCGCAGAAGGGATTTTGCCTAACGAACGTTACGGGCGGGTTAATTAACTTTTCCTTTACCTCCCCCAGTACCCTCCATCCCACCCCCATCAACTCTCCATAGCCGACACTCTTCTTTTCTGTCTTTTTACTTTTTTCTTCTTATTTAATTATCCGTACGACCTCCACCTAGTAGCCTCGTTCATTATCCATTAGAATAATTATGCACCAGCTACTACTGCTTAATTCTACTTAGCCGTGTTTCACTACGGGAATAATTCGCGCCATTTGCGGTGGTCCCATTAAAATCTCGATCTCACGAAAGTCCGCTACTCATACACAACTATTTTACCTCCGAGCGTACACGGGTAAAAAGATTAAAAATGCATTCGTCCATTTTTACCCTTGCCTAGAATGTGAGATCTCTGCTTGCGTACAAACGAGGCAAATAATTTGAAAGTACAATTGAAATGCGGTTATACTGAGAAACGTTTCTACTCATTGTAACCTAGACTGAAAAATCTAATTGTTCCGGGGAAGCGTGGATACAATTTGCGAATCTGGTTGTAGCTTTCAGAGCTGACTTGATGAGAAAAGCCTAAGCGAGGTAGACTGAATTTATCACTGTACAGAAACCGCCATTGAAAATTGCGTGCTTTATCAGAGCTTTTGCTTGCAACAACTAGATCATTTGGTAGAAAAATATTTCAGACTGCGATTTTCCCCTTTTTTGTATAATTTATTTTACTCGTAGAAATGGATTACTTTGTGATGTTTTTCGTAGGTTTATAGATTTGATTAGATTCCTTAAATTAATTAGAAATTGTTTCGGGTGGTTGCAGTTTGAAGTTTAGTATCTTCGCGCAGATCTATGAATCTTTTTTTCAATTTTAAACTCTTACGAAACAATATACATTGTACATAGTATAAGAATGTCCTGAAAAACACTGGAAAGTTCGAATTATGTTGTGGTAAACTACGCTAAATTACGCTGATGTTCAACGACATAACTCCAATGTACACACAAAGTTTACATAGCGCTCCTTCTCATGATTAAACGCAGTGTAATTGGTTCCCTCTCGCATAGCCAGACCTTCTGTAAAATCCTTTTCATTTCATTTCATAAAAAATGTGTTCTGAAAATGTTTCACTGTTCAAACAGATCGGAAATTGTTGAACTGCTCTCTAGTAAATATAAGCAAACATAAATAGTGTTCAAATATGTCTTATATATTTATGGAATGATTTATTTATCGCGAAATGTTTCTGTCGGAGATATATTTTTATTTTTTATAACAACTACAGAAAATGTATTTGTAACAATTCTTTGATCTTGGACACAATTATATGAGTCAAACAAGAAAATGTAGCCGTATTTTTGGGTACATTTAACTGGAAAACAGTAATTTATTTTATGTTACGTTATCCTTTACTCGAGTTCCTAGAGATTTAAGTGAAGAAGAACGATACGAAAGTGTGCATTTTATCCATTGGCGTTGATTTGATACAAAAATATTCATCCTAAATTTCTTAATCATTCGATTTCAGTCCTACGATGAATTTAACTCGAATAATATTTTCGTTCGATCGTAACATGCTTTTCGGTGTTGAAATGGGGTTGGAAGATAAAAATTTCTTAAAAATATTGATTTTCCCCAATGATAAAGACAGGCTGTTTCGATGAAATCATATTATTGGTGAATCGGAGAGAACGTGTATTCAGATTGAGAACAGCGTACGTAGGTTCCGTCGACGCTGAGAGACTCGCAGCTGCACTCACATAGCCTTGTATCTTCGTGAACATTTTTCCAGCCCCTTTCCTTTTCCCCTGGTATTTTTTCGCGGAGCCAAATATATCACCATCATCGTATTTGCCGAAATTGATGACTCATCGATCCACATTTTTCTATGACATTCTACCCTTTTCGAGCTCGTCAAAGTGATGACTCGTCATTCGGCTCCGTTGTTAATCTTACTTTTTCACGTCGAGCGTTCCATTTTTTACTTTCCTCCGGGAATACGCCGATGCATGGTCGAATAATGTTCGTACGAATAATGATGTTGCTCCAATTGTGATGAAAAGGTCCGACATCGGTTTTTTTTCGCGTGTAACAGCAGAAAAATGGCCTTTTGTCGCGGGTACAAAGGTAATTGAGTTGATGTATGAAAATGTTGGAATACGAAGTATATTCCATGTTTATAAAAATGTAATTTACCTGAATTATAGACATACCTTGCTTCGTTTTGACGTCAAGCTTTTTTACACGAAGCTCGCTATACTCGCCTTGAGAAAATTGTCTCTTACATCAGTAGACGCACCACTGCGCGTGCATGAAATGTCCATATCAATCGCGCTAAAACATATTCTCTCGAGAGCCAAGTCTTTTTCGATCAATCTTTTTCCAGCGCGTATATCCGCGATCACATTCATCCCAGAAATACAAGTAGATATATTCTCATCTTTATTTCGCGCTGAATTAAACATCTCTTTTTTTCATTTCCGCTTCGCTTGCGCGAACCATATTGAGCTTTCGGAAGAGAGAAAGAAAATAATGAACTGGAACATGTGGACATAAACCGTATCTCGTTGGTCAGGAAAAGTATCTGATTTAAGGGAAACGTTTCGCGTTGCCATGAACCTATATCATTTTCCATAGCTGGTCTTAATGACTCGAATAAATGAATATGACCACCAGTTAAATCGCTATAGCAACATTTACGGGGCTCTCGAACGTGCCTTTCCGAGCGATGGGATACTGACGTTTATGGAGCGATTTCCGAAATACGATCTTACGAGCAGACGCCTCGTGCAACGACACGTAGGATACTTATTGCCGCCACATTTCCCATTCGACTAATGTACATACCTATTTCCGGGTCATCAAAAACCACGAATTCTCAACTTTTATAGCCCACTAAAAACATTGAAAATTACGATCGATTGTTTTCGATTAAGTTTTGGTCGAAATGTACAATATTATTACATTTTATTGTTGGTCAAAATAAAATCCGACAATGGATGCGAAATTAAAAAATCTACATTGTATGTATAGGTAACAAGATCTATCGTAATTGTGACGTTCTGAGAAAAAACGCAACTACGTTGTCGCGTTTTTGCTTTGAGCGTCACAATTTTAATCAAATTCGGTTGTAATTTAATTTAGAAACTTATAGAAATTTTATTGCAAGTAGATAGAACTTGAATTAAAATTTAATTTAAAAAGAATGGAACCTGAATTTAGTTGAATTGCCAGACTATTTATAATAATTTGATTTACCTTCCTGATAAAAATCGATTAATGTAGAAATAAAATGCCGACATTGTTCTGATAGAATTTGGCTGGAATATCATTAAAATTTCAAGACATTTAATTAAAAATCTACTGCACTTTGCATCGAACTTTATCTGAATTTTAATTAACGTCAAATTAAATTTTTATACTTAGGCATTGAATTGAATCTGAATCGTACTTCTCATTAATTTTTAATTCATCATCCATTTTATTTTATCCGCTTTGGTTGGGACAATTTATTCATAATAATTTGGGATTTATTAAACAATATTTTCTTCTTCATGAAAAAAATGCGCGAGTTGAGCAATTTATTATCATACAAAAATGCTCGTAACAAGAAATGTAAAATTTTTATTTCTCAACTAATTTGCATCTTCGGCCATTTATATTGTTCACAGGATAATTTGCAACTTTACGGTGGCGCTTTGAAAAAAAAAATTCATTTGCAAAAAAGATATAAGCATTTGTTCAAAGAAGTTTTGACCGATTTTCTGAACAAAGCGCTACCGTAAAGTTGTTGCAAATTGTTCTGTGAACAATACAAATGGGCGAGAAATAAAAACTTTTCACTGGAAAAAACTAACAATTTTCAATTTTTCGTTACGAGCATTTTCATATAATTTTTTCACTTGCATATTTTTTTTCGTGAAGAAGATATTGCTCGATAAATTATTCCAATTCACTCTTTCGTTTGGCGGCCGGACTACTTTAAATGCAAATAGAATGAGGGACGGGTTTTTTTTTCCAGTGCACAGAAATGTTTTTGAAAAAAAGTTGTTTTTAAATGAGTACACGAGTTGCTACGATTGAAAAAAAATTGCGTGCGCTCCATGTGTGTCATAGACAAGTGCGTTATGCAAGCAAATAATCGCTTTCACTCGATACACGCACGACACGCTCAGCGACGCCTCTTCCTCTCGTTAGATTACGGTATTTCTCGCGCGTCAGTCGGCCTGTCATAGGGCTCGAAGCAGCGCTTCAGTTTTGCAAAATCGTTCACGTACGCATGCGGCATTATTGAATTTTTTCAAAATTTCGAAAACAGGTTACGTTCGCGCGTCTCCTTTTATAAGAGCAGCCATCGACTCATAAATATTTATACCACTGCGAGTTACGCTGACATTGCCTTCGTCCGAGCGAACTCTCACGTGACCGCGTGTCTTCTCGTTCCTGCTTCCGGTTCCGGAAACTTCTGGTTCTTGATGTAATCGCGGCTCGATGTCGTGAATGCTTGATTGATTTCCGTCTTGAAACCGCTGTTCAATCAAAGTTTAATTAATGTTTCTTGTGTGCCTGCAATGCCTTGAATTTGGCGCTTGGCACCGAGTTCGTTGCAAAAATTTGCAATAAAATTACAGTAATCGTTATTAGTTATGCATGCGATTTCTCAATTGTGGAGTTTAAAATACAAGTTGTGCCATGAATGATGATAAATCAGTAGAAAGTTTCACCAAATAACCGATGTTGTTTTGAATGATTGTAATATGCATATTTTAGATATTTATAATTTCTCAATGCGCATTTTTCAGAGCTGGCGTATTAGCAGTTTCTTTGGTGCATAAAAGGACATTTTTTAGGGATTTAAAAATTTTCCGGGACACGAGGCAAATTTAATCAAATAACAAGTTTCTGTTGAGTGACTAACGAAAGACCCAACTTTATGTAGCTATTCCAATTATAAACTTCGAATAGAAACACTTCTCATTAAGATTTAATCTCTTATGAAAATATATTTCGTTGTATGGGTGGGAAATGCCAGTACAGTATCAAATAAATTACATTTTCAAAGTGTTTAAAACTGTGAATATCTAAAACTTATCCGGGTTCGTGATTAATCGCAGATTCGCCATGTTTTTATTCAATTCGTTCAATTAATGCTTCAAAAACTTTTGAGCAGTTATGAAACTACGTAATCTAATATTCCCGGGAAAATCCAATGCAAGTAATGATCGAACGTAATTATTCTTTTGTGTTCCGCATGGTTTTGCATATTTTTCACTTAATTTCTTTCCTACGTGGCTTCTTTTTCCAACCGTTCGAGATATTGATAGCTATCATATCGCACGCCGTATTTATACATACTTTGATGACTTCGCTGCTTTAAAAAATCTCCATTTGTCACGTCTCAGATAAGGTTATTAATATAAACGTCAATTTTGCTTTGATAAAAACTCTGATCTTAAAAATTATCTTCAACGATGAAGCATAATTTGAATAAATAAAACCATCCGTGAAGTATTTCTTTCGAATTTCCCGTATGAAAGGGGTCGGATCTCAAATCGTGAACTGTATTGAAAAATGTTTGGCCTTCATTTCGGATATGATGGGAACGATAAAAAGAGTAAAGCTTGAAGCCTTTCAAGTATGAAATTCAAGAAAAATTCCATCCATCTCTACGGTCCGTTCCGGCTGAAACGCGAGATTCATTCTTGAATTGAAAAGAAGCCTCAATTTCCGTTGTTTAATAATTCGGCGCTCTTGGTTTGTATTGGCTCTAAAGTTTGGTCGAATCATTAGCGAACGTCTCGAGCTGAAGAAAGGTGCGAGAGCTGAAAAGTGCATTCCGTGAATGACAATACCTCGCCCTCGACAAAAGACTGCAGTTTCGGACGAAAAATTCATTAGAGTTTGTAAGAATGCGATTTCAAATCCCTCGCTCCGAGAGTCTGATTTCATAATCTTTCCAGACGGGAATTCGCATTCCGAAGTAAAACTTTTCTTCGCTTTCATGCTCGTTTGGTGATGTATTTGTAGTTGGTTACGATGAAGATGCGAATTTTCCTAGCCAATGCACTTTTGAGTGCGCCACGAAATTGGTTGGAGGATAGTTTTCATACGTAGCGACTCGATCGGCCAGAGTTCCATTCTCGGTGCGCAGGCCATAAAGCAAATCAGGAAAGTCCCGTGAGAACATTCCGCGCTTTCAGCGAAGAGATATATATATAGTTGTCCCGAGCGATGGCAAACTTGGAAGAGGAATATTCTTTCTTATTCACACTTCGCGTTACGTTATCGTCAAGAGTAAAGAGTGAAGATACGAACAGGGAAAAACATAAAATTACCCGAGCGATTTAGGACGCCGCCGCTGCTACGGCCGTCGCAAATTTGCGAAGCTTTTTCCCTCATTGTTATTTAGGGTAATGACTTAATTGGTCCAGTAGTACCACCGGCACCAGGAAACTTCGTGTAAGTATTCCATCAGCACATTAACTTGTTTGCAATCGCGCGAAACTTCGCGGAACTTTGCGCGAAGTAATTCAGTATTACCATTACCATCGCAATCGTGAGATAATATGAGAAGCTTTATACCGTATTTGTGGAAACGGATGGAAAACAAATTCCCGTGCACGCTATTTCTGGGGGGTCGTTAACTAGCACGAAACGAAGACGAAGCGAGCAACGAAATGTAAGGTGACGAAATTTCGGTGAATGCGAGCTATGCGTTTCGCGTTTTCCGTATTCCCTTTCAACGCGTCAAGATACCGAGGGGAAGTCGCTACTCAAAGCAAAGTACCCGAAGCCTCGGTTCGCTGAAGAGGCCAGGGGTCTTAAGCAGAAAGCTGTCTCGGTGTAGCCATGAAATCCGGCTTACTCACGGCTCGCAGCGTCGCTTGATGCACTATCCGGGGCGAGAAGAATTTCTTTTGGCACTCGGTTGCGTGGCTGCAAGTTCAAACGGCTCTCAACCTAATGGCAAATAATTTACGTCTCGTCTCAGCCGCAACTGCGCCTGAAATACGTCCGATTATTCGGTGGTCAAACTTCCAAATTGTGCGCCCTGGATTCCGGTTTCGTTGTTCAAAGATGCGATGCGATCGGGTCGAAGAAAGCTCAATCCCTTGATCAGATTACGAAATTCCATAGATGTTCGAGTCATTTTTGCGAGCTTAACGCTGACTGCGCCCTTCGCTGAAAGCAACTATGGTACTAGTTGGTTCTAGTTTGGCTTAGGTGTGTGCACAGCTCGTTATTTACCCTAAGATAGGGCACTAGTGAATTTAATAAGCGAACCAGCGGTCAGTGCAGCGGTATGCTTTGCTCATGCACCGTTTGCGGAAATACGTTTGTCGAGCCGAGCGAATTTTGTAACGAAAGCTCTCTCGAAGCTCGAATCCGGGCCGTCGCAGACCACGAAAGACAAGCACTTCCGCCCCCGGGGGAACTTTTGCCATCTACCGCTAATACCTCCGTCGTCATCTTGTACACGCAGCTGTAAGCTCCTTCTGTCCTTGCGCTCAAACTTTCCATTATAATTTACATACGCGAGGGTAACAGCTCGCGAACTTGGAGTATAGATTCCGGCTAAACTTAGTAGACACGTATGACGTGTTTTTGTTGGAGTTGGGCCGCTTCCTCGGGGAGCGGTTTCGACTTCATCGGAGACTCCGCCGCTCGCTTCTTCGCTGACTCGGCTGGCATTGACGCTCTTTCGCCCGCTCAAGTGCCCGTTTTTCCATACACCGGAGTTGCCAAGTTAGCGCTCTCATCGATTTTCTTCTTACTTTTTATGGATTTCGTTCATCCAGCGGAGCCGCGACAGTTTTAGCTACTTCGCTGTACTCGTGGAGGAGTTTGCTACTGCGGTTCGTATATATTTCAGGCTAACTATCAGAGATACTCGAGGGGTACGTTTTTTGCTAGCGTTTTTTCACGTGCGACTGTTATTCCATTAACTTGGCCGTTTCAATCATGCCTTGGTTATTAATTCAAGTGTTTCTCTACATTTGAAAAATCGACGGTGAAATTGAGCAATCGCAACGAATTGATTGACTTTCGAAACCTTTCAATAGTATATAATATTTATTGTTAAAACCGGGATGTATATTTTTGTATCGACTACTTTTGATTCGTTCGGCAAAGGGAGTAATTTTCGAGCTTACAGAATGTGTATAAAGCTGGAATGGAAACAAAATCGATTGTTCAGCGACTGGCAAATGTAAAAAATATTAGCGTCATTTTTTGCGCGTGGCTGCAACATGCATGACGCGCCAGGAAAAATATTACATGCGAGGCATATTTTTCTAGCTCCCGCAGTAATAACATTACTCAAGCTACTCAGAAGCATCGCCGCGGCGAGTATAAAAATGCAGAAGTATCTAATCATTTACGTGATACTCATAAGTATTCAAATAGCAGAATTTGCCACGTTATTCTGGGATTGCAGTACTTTTTGCAGTTGTAAAAATGAAATGCTACGCGAAATGTAATTGCGATGAGAATAACGATACGATATTCTACAATGTTGAGGAGAATATTGTCATCGTCGCATGAGAACATTTTCTTTCGCATTTGCAATGTTCTACAATGGAATGTTTTTACAATGTTCTCAAGAACAATATTCTTAAGAAATAATCGAACAGTATGAAGTGGAAAGATTCGCTTTTTCACCCGCATGAAAAGATAATTCGCTGAAATAATATGTTGGCAACTTTCTACACATTTCACAAACCTGTTGCATCGCGATTCGATAAAATTTACATTACAACGTCGCCACATCAATTTTTTCAACAGCTCTCATTTCAATTATTCCAAACTCCGTTCATATATTTCGTAACGTCATTTCCAAACGTCCGTCCTTTGACCAGGCATAGAAAATTGCGTCCGTTTACATTAACGCTACTCGAACATTTATTTCGAGGAGTCGACGAGCGTCGTTGGTAAAAGCTTTCATATAGACGAAAAATTTTCCAGCTGCGGCATGAAAGAAAGATCGCGTTTGACTTTGCCTTCAGAACTTGTCCGGGGTACAATTTCGCCTTTCCGATCCGCAGTATTAATCCTTTGATGTGAAGTAGAGTTGAGCTATTTTATAAAATACCGCAACTTTTATCAGATGTAGCAGTCATGTATTCCAGAATCGCCCCAGAGGGATTTGGTCTTGCTGTACATGCAGTATCTATTTTCATTCTTCCTCCCTCCCGTACCTCACGCATAAGGTCCTCGCTTCGTTTTGTGCGGTTGAATTTCAGCGTTCCTCCTCATCCCTCGATCGGAAATATCTCTTGTGAGAGACCGACTCCGTCTTCCATGCAAGTTCCTCTCGTCTTTTGAGTCCTTATCGTTTTGCGTCGTTTCTGCCTATTTGAAGTACAGCATTTTATCATCGATTGTGACTCGTTTCTTTCTGTATGAAATTCGCTCGAGGGATAAAACCTTTGCATGGAATCGTGATTCGCGATTGGAAGCCTCTCCTCCTTGTAATCGACCTGCAATGGCCAACGATGCAAATATTTTTCCTTTTTTCGTTCGAAAATCATCGTCCGGACGTATCAAGTAATTTCATAAATGTTGCGTACTCGACTGATATGGTGCCACGCTTCGTTACACGCGTTATCCATACGAACAAACGTCACTGTAAATCAGAGTAACCACGGTACCGACAACTGACCTAAATCGAAAAAAGTCAAACGAATAAGCTGATTAAACGCGATATCTGTCGGTGCGGATCATCGGCAGTGGAAAAATGCTAAGGGTAAAATGAGCTTCCGTGTTATCACGTGTAAAAAAAATTTGTTCCACCAGATAAGAGGAAAATGCATTTGAAATCTGACGGTATCGTCTGTTCCACACGTGTATTTCAAAGAGATGAAAGCGATCACGGGAAAATTGAACTCTTGCTTTAGTAATTTTGAATGTACATTTATGTGTGTAATATTTTACTCCTGCGATCCATAATGGTCTATTCCGAAGTAGCAGACGAAGAAGCAAACGTAATTTTGGGTCCTTTCATCACACGGGTCTTGTAATTGGATCCAAAGTTGGAGCGAGGACGCGAAATTCAATATGGAGAATCCAAAGTCGGCTGCATTCTTATGTAAATCGGAGGCAGCGGTGTACTCGCGAAAAGCTTCATTTGGAAAAGCGTTTAATGTAAAAAAATATTTGCCATTCGCTTCTCTTTTCAGCGCAAATTCATATTACGACGGAAGGAATTTAATATGGAAGTTGACGGGAATGAATGATAAATAGCCGTGCGTCGTTTTCGTTTCCGAAAAATACAAAATGTGTATTACGGGGCATTCGTGAAAGATTCAGCTCCTGCAGAGCTCGCTTTTTTCCGTTCGTTGCCTCGCATTTTCTTTTCGTTTCGTGCTGCGCGGAATTAGTTGCCTCGTCGTCGAAGAAACGTTTGCAAGAATATGTCTTAATCTTCTTTTCATGCTGTAGCATTTTATTACCCAAGACGCGGACAGGAAAATCATACTAACTCGCGGGAAAATGTGTTCCGGGGGATGGTTAGTCCACGGGATCTTTTAGAAGGCAAAAAGGGCCGAGAGCAATAATGCTTTTTATGAGCGCCAAGTATTGTTTTTCACATTTTTCCCTTTTTGTGAGAAACGTATAATTGTACGCAAGGAACATTTGTTCCAGTTTCAATTCGAGTAGAAAATTTGATGGGAAGAAAACGATTAACAGTGCATTCCTGCGTTAATAAACTTAAGTTATTTCGCAACTTCGACTTTCCGTATCTTTGGGTACTTCATGAAGAATGCAATTTTGCATAGACGGTTTTAAATAACTTCGGCCCGCCGAACTTGAGGAATTTCGTAAACAAACTCCGTCTTTTTCAGCTTCGGTTTTCATCTGCATTAACATGAATAGCTTGTTCACTAAGCTATTTATGTACACTATTTTATTAATCATGTAGGGGAAAAAATGCATGATAATATTTAAAAATCGTTGCACTGTCTTCTTTAATAACTTTAAGAAAAAAAATTGTATGAAGAATGCTTTGGGATTTCGCAACGTGAAATCATGAACGATACACTGAACTCGCAAATTAAGTTTTGATTTACGCATGCACGATCCAGAAAGCCCTCATTAGTTGTTTACGCGTTTTGACGTGTCACTGGAAGAGGTTTTTTGCCGCCTCTTGTGTCCGAACATTCACATTATATATTTCAGTTTTGATTGTTAAAAAGGTCCTCAACGAACGAGATTTGTTACGATTTCGAACACAAGTTTTGAATACAATGATTTACTATTGTGAACATTTCAATGCTGTGTCAAATTTGTAAATTAACAAAAAACTTGATGTGTCGTAAACAACAATGTTATCCAGATATGGATGATATTGGCACTCATAAATGAAAATGAAAGGGTAACGATGTAAATAATTAACATCCAGTTTTACGTTATTGTAATAATACGTTTCAATGCCTGTTATTGATATTCGCATTACATGCTAATTATTAAAAGGAAATTAAATGCTTTGTTATTTGACAGTGAATTCATAGAATATACCCTTCAAATGTCAAGATATATTTTATTCACTTTCATCGTTGCAATATTAAATACTTTTTGGACGTTCTTTCAGTAACAAAAGATAAAAGCGAATGCAAATTAATGAATGATTCTATCGCTGGAAAGTCAATTTATATGCAATCAGAATAACAATCTTGTTTTGGAAAATTAATATGTAAGGGAAATTTCATATCGATCACGCGATGGTTAACTAACGAGCAGATGTAAATAATAATTGGATTAATCTTTGGAAGTGCTCAAACAACTTTGCGCGCATCGAAATTTCTTTCTCATTTCAAAAGTACCACAACCTTTGCGAATTAGATTTTAACAAAGTTAGATCGAACTTGGCAGTTCAGCGTGACTACGAAGCGAATTGATCCTCGTTTAGTAAGTAATTTTCAGCAAACTTCCAAGAACTTTCGTATAGCGGGTCTTTTATATGACGCATTAGTTATGGGTGTAACCGAATGTGTACTTCTCGGGAAGTTGAAGCGCGACGAATTCAGCTGTTGGGTAATCGGGCTCTTCGCCTGATGAAGAAAGAGATAATTTGGAAGCGAGCGTGCGAACGTTAACTTTTAATCATGCAAACTGTCAAGAAACGTGTGATGAAATTAATGTTGGACTGTAGATCAGCACGTACCGTACATTGGTACGTGCGCTTCGACACTAATCAGGAAAACGTGGGAAGCGGTGAATACTGATAATAGCCCCTATAATCCAGCCAGCAAATGTACTTACTGTGAGTGTACAAAGAGTGGGATTAAAGAAATTCCCGCGCTATCACACGTCTCGGCCTGTGTGTCATATTTTATTGAACGTATTTCATGTTTACTTTTTCACCTGCGTTTCGTGGAGGAATTACTCGCCGGTCACGACTTTCAACGATTACGAAACCTCCATTTTTCAAGTTTAACCGATGGGAAAGTCGAGCATTTTTGCGTGAGATGTATAATATACATTGAAAACATACATAACTTTCATTTTTGAATACGCGAATGCATAGTTTTCTCCACGAAAAGAGCGGGCTTTTAGTCTTGAACGCGTCGCAAATGGAACGAATGAACATTTAAGTGGAACCTTAAAAATGGAGGTAAAGATTTGTAAGCATGATATTTCCGAGTCATTATTTGTGTCCTACTTTTTGAATCGTAGTTTAAGTCTGCAAAGACTTGAAAATGGGTTGCGTATAGGTTGATCATATGGTTTTACTTTGCGGTGCAACTTATAATCACGTTATTTTCTAACGTGAGAGAACTTTACTTTAACGTCGCGTGACAAGACAAATTCGATTTATTCCGAGATACGACCAATCGTCACTTACGACGCGCGAAGATGTGACGTGCACGGAAAGAGAGGTAATTTGTTCTTACAAACTGAACTATTTGTCAGGGTGCAAAAATTGCAGCGAAAGATACTGAGCTGAAAAGAAAAGAGAAGTATCAACGTTGACACGCTGTAACATTTTACTTTAAATCGAAATTTCATTGGATGTAGAGCTTTGATACGTAGATTTATTATGAAACGATAAACATACAGAAAATTGTACGTTTGTATACGCGTGTCATGATAATTAATGAGTGACTCGTGAAATGAATGGACCAGTTAGATAATAAGCCGTAGAATCGTGTCTGGATAATAAATCCTATAGAGTCGAAATTCGCAATGCATTATTTCCTCTATGCATGGCAATTCCGGCTGATTCAAGTGTCGCAGTTGCAACTGGAATACCAACGAGAGTGGACAGGTATTCCCAAATAGGGCAACAATGATGTCGGAAATTTCAATGCTACGACAATATTAGTCGATGAAAATACTAGCTTTGTCGACAACAAACTCCGCAACATTTTATCTTTCCGTGGATGCGTTTATTTTTTCCTCTGAATGTCATGTACTTATTTTATGACGGTTCAATCCGTCTGATCGTATTGCAATATCGATTTAATTACGTTCCTGTAACGTTCTTCAAACTCATCTATAAATAATCTGCGTCAAAATTACTATAATACAAAAATATCACATATTTTATAAAGAACACTGCGAAAACTTTTACGATTAAAATTGGAATACCTAAACACAAATTGATTTTTTTCAAACAAAAGTGGAGGTACGGATCAAGCCTGATTGGTATTTTTTTTCCACAGTAAATATGCTTTTTTTCAACCAAGAATTCTTGAACCTTAAATTTATCTTTGCAGACAACAAATTTTCCCGTTTTTAACCAGTAAAATTTCTATCGTTGTACATAAAACAATCTTATTCTAGTTTGAAAAACATCAATAAGAAAATTACAAGCGTTCTCCATTTATTCATTCAATCCATCAACCAATCATCATTTTTCTGTTTTGTTGGCGGTATCAACAGCGTAATATCTACAAGAGCATATACAACGATACGTACAAACATTTCCTACCTAAAGTAACGTATTCTTCTGCCTTATCAACGACATACTGGTACGCATAAGTACACAGGCACTACTCGCTCGCATTTATACGGTTATAGGTAGCAGTTTTCTTATACATATTACGTGCAGTACTGCCAGATATGTTGTGAGAAAGAAGTGAGCGCTCATAAAACTTTCATACTTTTGAAAACAGTAAATTTATGTTTAAATATCCCAACTTTTACTGTGGAATTTCCCTCGATAGTTTTCGAGTTATCGTAATTGGTAGTTTATGATTCAAAAAATCTTTGCGTAGCTTGCGATAAGCTGGGAATTTATTTTACTTTTTAAGCAATTTTTTTAGCGGGAACGCTATTATAAAAAAAGCCGAAGTTGAGTAATTTTTTGTAGTAAACGTGGAATTGAGGATAAATTCCGTTCTCTATTTGACTGAATTATTTGACTGAATATTTACGTAAGATCGTTAAAATACAATCGCATCACCGGTAGGAATTCTTGTCCAGTCTAATTTCATTAATGATTTGAGTTTATGTATGAGAAAAAAATTGTTACTGGCGATAAAAATGGAATTTTATGGAGAAATGTCGTCACGCCTCAAATTACATTTCACAGTCCTAATTGAATTTCTTTCCAATGTTTCTCTCTTCGACATTATGATTTTGGGTTCAATACGTTCAAAAACTTTCTAGCACTGTTAAAATTAATCCAATGGCCCTTTTAGATAATATTCAACTTACGTTCAGAACAGATCGAATGAATGCTCTCCAATTATTAACTAATTATTCGTTTCTCAAGTTTCTTTAGTGGCATACACGATTTTAACTTGGTATACATCCATTTTTCTGCTAAAAATATAATAAAAAGTGAATTAAAGTAGTCTACTCCCGGGAAAAACGTATAAGATTGGAGTTGCATAGTTATATAAAGTATTAATTACAATATATGTGCAATTTCAAGAGTTTCATAATTTCAGCTCGAAAGATTTTAATATAAAATCCGTGCAATTTTTTCACGAAAATAGCCAGCGCGAGACTATTAAGAAAAAGCGATAAAATGTTGGTGAACACGTGAGTTACTCATGTATTCAAAGTTTTGTTCGTATACTTTTCGACCCTCTTCGGAAATCTGTGAATAAAATTTTGTTTCACATAAAAAATCAAATAAAAATGAAAAACAAATTAAATTACCCGAAAGTTTCTACGCTTCTCATCATGGGCTGGGTGTTTTTCGTCGAAAAATTACACAAAACACAAAACCTAAGTGGACCGAATCTGAAATAATCCGTTATAATCCTCCTTTTTAAAAATAGAGTCAAATGGTTTTTCCGGGAAGCCAGGGAAATGTCTTTTTATTCATGTTTAGAAGCACTTTTTACAATATATCATCCCCGCTCTCAAAATCCATCGAGCAAACTCGAACACGACTTAAACGGCACCCAACGTAATCACTCGTAAACCTATGATCGGTCGTTCCAGTGTCAGCGTTGGTAAACAAGTAAATCTGAACGCGATGAGCATTACTCGTCCGACTCGAGCTGTCAAATTTGCGGTTGTTTTATGGTCGCAATAGCAGCGATGTCGCGCTAGCTTCGACGAGAATTAGCCTGCCTGCCGTCGACGGAAGAGTCGAACTATTATGCTAATTCGATGGCCGTGCAAATTGAACTTCCGGTCGACGCTACCGTACCGTTCTGACAATGGCATTCCCACTTTTGTCCTATTACTTTTCAGCAACGATTGTTTACTAGCTTCATCCCCGAGGCAGCCCTTTTCAACCTTACCCGGGTTGCATAGAAGCAACTCATCTTGAAATACGAAATATAATCGGCTCCGAACGAAATACGAAATAGCATGCGCGTCGACGATGATGGCGACCTATTTCCATTCGTACATCTATAACGGTTGGGTAACATTACAAAGCGGAACCGTAGTACCCGTATCGCGGGAAATAATCCAAATCCAATCCACGTGAATGTGGGTACATGCGAAGCGTTTGCACGTGTAAACGTTGTTACCCGACGTATCCAGGGAGTGACGGAATTGTAAAGGGGATCGGAAATTGCTCGTTGTTCTGTGAGTGCGACACTGCGTTGCAACTGCATAAAAGCCACGAGTACGTTCACTGGATGGACCGCAGATCCTTGTCCTGATAAGAAAGCCGAGATAAAATGCACGATAACGACGCTTTGATTTAGGCATTGTCAACTCAAGTACGTCAATTTTCAATGTCGTCCGCCACTTTTTTTCGACGACTCTTTTCATTGTTCGCTGATTTTGGGTTTCCTGGCATTGATAATGAAGTGAAATTTTGGGTAACCGGGAAAATGTAGAAGTTTGCCAGGGAATTGTGTAATTCATGGAGGACGCGATTACCCAGATGAACGACGTTTCTATAAATCGCAGGGTAACTACTAGAAACGCAAATCACGTGAACGCGTGGCGCATAGCTGCCAAGTCGCTCTCGCGATAACTCAGCAACAGTATCTACGGCAAAATACCTGCGATGCCATAGCGCTGTACGGATAAACTCGGTTTTTTATCAACCCCGCCCGACAAATGTCTCGAATTGATGCAAATCTCTGCTCTTTTTTCAACTCTATTCTATAAATTGTTTCTTTTTTACGTTGCAAGTGCTCGCTTTTTTTCTGGAACGTTTTCCCATGTAAATACCCAGGTTGGGACAGCCGCAATACATTCAGAGAAAAACTTTGTATCAAGAAAACAAATTGATCGTGATAACAAAGTCTTTTCTCGAGGCGTAATTTCGAGTCATTTTCACCGAAAATTAGAAAATATTATAAAATCATTCTATTACGATGTTTTCTAAACTTTTAAAGTTTCGAAATTAATGCAGTCCTTGGCAAAGTTTATATATGCTCGTGTTTTGTTCAATTAATAACAATTAGTGTTGAAAAAATTATTTTAAAATACTTTTGAGCATGCGTATTTAACCGCAAAAACTGATTTTATTATTTCGTCATCAATTTTATGGTTGATGTAAACAATCGAATGAGAAAAGAAAAAATAATTGAGATAATAAAGATGAAAATTAAATAGTGGGCAAGAAATGAGAAAAAAGAAACATGGATGAAATAGTCTGTTATTTTATCATATATCAGTTTATAAAAAAGAAATACTCAATTGGCCGTTGCTAAGTAATCAAGAGAATAATGTCAGAAGTGAACTGAACAAAATGATATATTTATTCAATAATATTGAAATTTTCGCGAAATAAATCTACTAAAAATGATATTCATTTGCTGAAATTACGCTCTTGATTTTCCCTTTTATTTCATTCTTTTCTTTCAATATTTAATCCCTTTTGAATTGCCAGTCTTTTTTATATTCAGTACATTACACAATCGATTGAATGAAAATTGAAAAAATTATTATTATAACATCAATTTCGACAATGTTTTTTTGTTTTTTATACATATTTTGACACAAACTTAAATATATGATTTCTCAAAAGAATAAAATATCCACTGATATTCCGAATTCGAGTTTCATCAACTCCAGTCTTTTTCTGCACACTATTATTTCATAACAATTCAATCTTATAATTTTGAATAGATATTTTGTTTTGAATCCACGCTAAAATTGTGAAATTCATCTGCGCAGTCATGCCAACCATACAAATGGTTGTGGTAACCAAACTGACCTTATTCTATTTCCATTATTAAGTCAACGACGCATTTTTCTCTCAGTGTACGTATTTCTTGTTTTCATCATTTCATTTCATTCCAAACTATAACGAAGTTTATTCCGTAACTTGCACTCGAAAACATTCGCCACGTTGCATTTCACTCAGCTACAGGAAAAATCATTAATTATTTTCCAAAGCGTATAAACGCCGAGCGTTTGTACGTATGCATAATTGAGTGGATGAAAAATAATGAAAGATAGCACCGGCGTGTGTGTTAAGTGACACCGGACGCGCGCCTGTGCGCGTCTCGTGCAGTTTTAACTGCCCGGGATATATTCGTTTCCTTTTTCATCCCGCGCTTGAAAACTCGCGTGATTGCATACGAACGGAAGAAATGGTAGTGAAACGAGAGCTTTGCGGCAGCCGTTGCGGTGGCAGTTAAAAGCGCGCGGCACGAGAAAATTGCGTTTCATTTGCCAGAGAGGAAAGAGGACCCGTACCGCGTCGTCTCGCTATGCGGGGCTGCATATGTCAAGCGCGTAGAATACGTCGCATTCGTACGTGATCGATGTTGAACTTCCCTCGACCAAGATGATTATTGGAAGCCGTGAATTCCCATCTAAATAAGCTCCGTGCGTTTTTCCCACGGGGAATGAATTTATTGATCGACGTCATTTGGGAAAACGTTTCAAAGGCTTTAAAAGAACGCGTGAAACCGTCGAGAGATTCGTGAAATTCCGCTCCGAGATTTTGAGAGCGTATATGGGAAGGGGGTTATTGTCGGTGCTCTTATTGCGGTGCACTTTTACGATGACCCAAGATAGTTGTAAACATAATCTCATAGGATGCGTCGGAGCTTTTTTATGCTTCTCTGCAATACCAGCAACATCACGCTGGGCTAATGAAAGAGCACGACAAAAAATAAACGACTTTCGTACGCCATTCTCGGAGCTCGATTCGAGCAATTCACCACGCTCGCTTGAGGCACTTTACATGGAGGTTAAATCCAAATTTTCGAGCGAAAAATGTGAAAGAAGAGGGTGGAAATCATTCGTCAATATTCTCAAGAACGATCGTAATAATACCGTAATTAATATGGCCCCGAACCCAAAGTGCCTCGTCATGAAAAACATCTTAATACCGTGGCCGTTGAGAAGTTGCGCGCGATCCAGTTGGGTAAACGCCAAAAAGCCCGGAATCGATGTCCAATCATTACGAAATTTGTTTTTGACGATGCTCATTAATGATTCGAGAAATCGACGCGGAATCAATTGAAACCTCAGAAAATTGAAACAGATTCCGAGACAAATTTAACGAGCGAGTAACAAAAAAGAACGTGGAAGCTTATAAATCCAATTTTCCCATAGATTTTTCGCGGAGCGAATTTTGTTCTAATCTTTGGGAAACTTTCTGCATGCATAACATTATTCCGCGCGTAACTACAACAGTAGAAACTTTAGCGGTCCATTTTTCCCTGTGAACATCGCGCGGAAATTTCACCTCCTCGCAACGTAATTCGCAATAGAAATTCAAGCGTGCACAGTATTTACTGTAAAGATTTATCCAGCATGAAATCCAGCCGAATTCCCTTTGATTCTAAAAGGTCTTAATTCCTTTAATTATTCAAACGGGATGTGTGTCCTTGGTAGATGACAACCCTCGATTTGCATGAAACAGCGTTTGCTTACACAGCAACGCTTCAAAGGAGAAAGAAATTGCGCGTGATTTATCGTACAAGTTTTTGCGACCGGGGAAATTTTAAATCGCGACACTATCAGTACGCGCGCGCGAGTGTGCAAAAAGTTATCATCGTAACGTTCCCTACGAACGCTCGTTGTTTTTACTGGCGATAATTTGATCCAGTCACGTAGATCGGTCTCGCGTAACGAAGCAGAAGAGGTCTTAAGAAAAATGATAAATGTGGAATAATAGCGTTAAGCTGGCTGCGACGAACATTGTACGAGCGAGGGGAATTAATGGATATTCATGTCGGGATGAAAAAAAATCCCTTTACAGCGTCGGCACGGTAAAGTATTAATTTGCAGGCGGCGTGGATTAGTTTTTTTTTCAATGGCGTGAAAAATGGTCGGATACTGGGCTTTTTTCTCGAATAATTGAGCCATTCGCTGTTAACGTTCTTATCATCGACATGCATCGCGCGTTTCACGAGTCACGTCAGTCTCTCGAGCGCGATAAGTACCATTTATTTTGCCATCTTTTGGATAACGATAGCGTCGCTATTAAACTTTAACATCCCAGGCGGAATGACGGAGATAAGTGTCACTTTTTACGAGGCCTTTTAATGGACCTTTGTGACGCGGCCTTTTTGCCTCTACGGGATTAAAGGATTTTTATCATTTAGCCAAAATCTTTGAAGGTTTACACACGGGGCGTGGGCGAGAAGTATGCGTTCTCTCGTGGCTTACGGTCTCTCGAATATATTAGAACACTTTACGGCCATACAATATGTTACGCCCCGAATAAAACGTTATTCAACGGCTTGATCGCTACGAAAACAAAAACATTCCTGGCATTGACGCCAGCGATGCTTTAGGCGGTGCTTAAGTTGCCGGAGAGAATGCGAGATTTTAGGATTCAGTCGAGAGGGTCGAGAGAAAATGGATAGCACAATATTGCGGTCGGACGCGAAGCTGAATAGCGAATGGAAGAGTCACGATTGGATCGAATCGAAAATCTTTTCATGCTTCTCAAGGGGAGACCTAGTTACCAGTACACATATTTTTCTCGGCGACAAGAGAGCCAGGATGACCCCGTGCTCTATGCGCGTCGGCCATTGTGAGCTTCGTGATTTTCTCCGACGTTGCAGTCGAAGCGCCAAAGAGACGATGGATGGGCGACGATTTAACGCGCGACACACCGCGCGGACCATTAGTCGCGTGTGCGCTTTCGCCTCTCGTTTCGTCGCCAAACGCGAAAAAGTTGCTCGTTCCGCGCGCCTTTTTTCCCCTCGCTTTTGTAGTTTCATTGAAACCGAGGGTTTTGTTGCGACAGTTTTTCGCATTTATGGATACGCTGTTTGCAGATATTGACATGATTCAGCCAGCAGCGGAGCTAACGCGATCATTCGTCTCGCTGAATTACCTAGCGTCGCATTCATTTTTCCGAATGCTTTTTTTTCGTTTCACATTATCAATCGGCCGCTTTGTACGATATACATTTTCTCCCGCTTGTCAGTGTTTTTTAGTAACCTTGAATCAAGATTGACTGCGCATTGAAACTTTGTTTTTAATTCTCATTCACCTTTATTAATGATGGCATTAATCACCGCGTGATTTCGACCCTGGTTATAAATTATCTGGGGTTCTCTCAGGGTTCGGTGAAAACGAGTACACATTAGTCTAGTTAAATGTGAATTTCGGCTTGTAAGCTTTTCTTGGCTTAGAGCTCACATTACAATCAATTCATTAGCGAATAAAGAAACAAGGAATTAATCAACTTGTTTCGGCTTTATCGAGCGTATACAACATTTTTAAAACTCAATTTCGTACGTAAAGGAAATTCTTTTTCTGCTCCGAGACGTAACCGAAGTTTACGTGAAATACGTATTTGACCGTAAAGAGTTCCAATTTCATCTAGTGGTTCGTGCCAAAAAGTGTCAAAAGCAGTTTCACTTGTTTATGACTAAAAGCGTAATTTTTGCAGAACAAAAATCCTACATTACGAAGTGCTTTTGAGAAATTACCAAAATTGTTTGTTTGTTTGCTTTTTTGTAAAAATAACCGTAGTAAACTAATCATATGATTTCGAAAACGTCGTAGTTTCATTATAGATGGAAATTCAACGTTACTCCGTAAAAAAGTTTTAACGATGCGCACAAACTTTTCCATGAAATAAAGTTGGCCGAGAATGGGATCTCTCGAATTTACCATGTTTCACAAGCGTTGAATAAGATTTCTTCCCCATCGCATATTGGTTTCCGCTTTCCCTCTTCGCAACTTTGGCAAATTATCGATACGTCGAGTAAAATGGAATGTTTCTTGCTCACTAAAATACACGAGAATTCGAGCTGGAACCGCTACGCTCATTTCTATTCCTTGCGTCGTTCCAGACGTACAAAAAATTGCATTTCCCTGGCAAAAAATACCGATGACATTTTCAAACTTAACGGCGCATTCGCCGAGGCAGATTTTCGATTCAGCCTCGCGAAAAGTGACGATGGAAATTCGAATAATTTCTTAATAATCAGAAAGGGCGCGGCGCTGGAAGATGTATCGACGCGAGATTCAACCGTGAGAAATGTAGCGAAAACATGCTCGCTGAAGCGGCGGAAACGTGTGAGGGGAAACCCGCATGACGCTCGTGGCGCATGTTTATGCAGAGTGAATCTGCCAGGGAGAGAAGTCGGTCGGACATCATCTTGTCCTGTTCTACTGCTTAGCATATAGGCACGGAAACTTCCCTAAACTAGTACGAAACATTAACAACTTCGATGTGCTTATTACAGTTCCGCGACTGTCAAATGAGCTTTGCTCCGCGTGTTGAGATTCCTCATTTCCGAGCATGATGAATTTTGCAACTACACTATAGAAAAATGTATTTGCCTCTACGCAATTTTACTTGTTTAAACATTTTAGTTGCTCTTAATCGTTTCATTGTTCGACTTTTCTTGTTCAAGTTGTCATTTATCCGTTAAGTAAGATAGAAACGCTGCTTTTTTATCGGTCGATAAGCATTACAGATCTTTTCGACGTAAAACTGAGTTCTCACGCGTTAAAAGAATGATTACCTTAATTGTACGAAGAATCGAGGAAAGCGTTGTAAGATCGATCGTGCAATAGCGATCGAAACGCCGCGTTGATGAATGCATGAGGATCAAACTGGGATATTGATGAAAAAATAATAAGCATTGGCTTTAGCAAAATCATAATCTAGTTTATTCGCCATTTTGATATTAACGATTGGAAAATAAATCGTCCTTGATTGCTTTACGAACTCCGAAGCCACAAATTTTCGTGTAGCGCGTGACAGTGAACGAGGGGAACGCTCACATTATGACGTCACAGCAATAGTGTGGCGTTTCACATCAAACCGTCACATTTTAAATTTATCGATATATTCATGCGGTTCATTTTACAGAATAATAAAGGCTAAATGTTTGTTTTGTTTTTTCTAATACTTATTATTTATATTGTATTTTATGCAAATTGAATGAAATATGTATATTTTTTTCATGATGCAACCCTAATTTTTAATCTACAATAAGGACAGGTTCTTTTCATCGAAATTCTGTCCGTTGACTCAACGACATCAATAGTTTTGCTGATGAAGTTTAATCAAGTCCACCTGTAATTATTTAGGAGAACAATAATTATTAATTCCAACCGGAACAAATAGCTAGTACATTTTACTAAATTGATGAGCGTTTTATGATAATATAATAGACGAAGTTGCAATTACAGTTGATTCAAACTTACCATGTATGTTGGATACGAAATATTTCGTTCAGTGGTGTGAGCCAATTTCACGCGTTAAATTAACAACGTGAAATCTGAATTTGTGTTAGTCGGCACCGCACAACATTTTTACTTCACAGATTTTTTCTGTCCCCCTTATGGGCCATCTAAGAAACATCGGAGAGTAAATTGAGAATTAAGGATCTATAAGATGGCTCACGATAAGAAGTACTACGTAAATCGTAATGTGTGTCGATGAAAAGCTCCCGAGCTCATCGTTGTCCCTATTATGGACAATTTACTGCGATTATTCGCTTTTTTTTTTAAATCGTCAAGGTTAGGCCGTGAAAAAAAGGATAATATCCGATCATAAGAGGTCGAAAATTAATACAATCTATTTTTCGATGGAAGACATTACTTTTTCTTCATTTTTAAATGTGTTTTCTAATATCTGACCACAATAGAAACACATGAGATTTTCCGACCCAATTGTGGACACCCACGATATTTTCTTTGCTTATCTTCACGATGTACATCGAAGAAAACTAAGACTATTTGACACAATGTTAGAAGCCAACTGCCATAACACACTCGAAACGCAGATGGCGGCGCGTGTAGGGGAGAGGCTTATACAGTGGAACGAATTGTACAGTGGAACAAATCAATTTTCTGCCAAAATATATAAATTAAAATTTTGGTTATTTTTTATGTATTGCGTAAAACGATTTTACACATCCCTATCCAGATTTATCCAGCATTTGTGTTTTTGTTTACTGGAAAAAAAATAAAGCTTGTTTTTGGGAGGCTAAACGGATTTTTTTCCGTCGTTGTAATTTCAATGTAAAACCATATTTATAACATTAAATGGAAGATGCTCATTTGTGCTTGGTAGCTGACACATTCCCAAACAAAATGAGATATAGTACATATTAAATTATTGTTTCTGATTATAAGTATTCAAAGTTTTCCGAAAAAAAAACACGTGCTTGTAAAGTGTAACAGTAGCGCGCGCACGTTGTGTAGAAACAATTGAAATATGAAAATCAACCAGTCTCGGAATTTTTAACGTAAAAACAATTGAAAAGTTTACGTGTGTTAAGCAAGAAAAGCGCTATTTTGACCAAATCTCCAATAAAAAAAAAATCTGTTCGGAATTCGAACTGAAGAAAGTTGAAAAAGAGCAAGCTTTGAAAAGGAAAGAAGAAAGAGAAAAAAAAGACCTTGAAAGAGAAGAAAAAGATCTTGAAAGAGAGAAAAAGACCTGGAAAGAAAAAAAAGGAAAATTCTTATTTTTGTAATGTTTTTTAATATGTTCCACTGTACCAGCCTTCGTGTTCCACTGTACCACCCTATTCTGGTACAGTGGAACGATTAACATTTTTTTTAATAGCTTTTTTTTTCTTTTAAATTTACGAATTAGAAGAGGAAAAAAATATTTTTAATTAGAAAAATGATGTATATTTCAGGTCGATATAAGAAATTTAGGACATCTGTGTCCATATTCTTTTTAAAAAATAAAATAAAAAAAGTGTTCCACTGTATAAGCCTCTCCCCTACTTATATTTCGCTCGGCGTATTTTATTTATTAGAAATATTGTTGAAAACATATATTGACCCAAAATTTGTTCAATTTAGAACGTAACCAATTTTATCTTGGTAATATTAATTATCACGCTTCTATTCAATTTGAAGAACTTGCGTACCCTGGCCATAATTGGGACTATGATAATTGGGAAATTTACCTTACACGCGCTTGTTTCAAATCAATCTAATCTATAATAGAGAACGTTTCGCAGAATAATTCGTGAATATTGTAAATAAACACACCTGTGACAAACCGTGGGAAATTTAGAAATTCATCGAGTGCTACGTTACATTACAAATGTAACTTCCATGAATTCCATCGAATATTCCCTTGCTTCAACTTTTGCACACTTTAAGGTGGATCGATACTTCAATGCAAGGGTGAATTGAAAAAAATATTTATAAGGTAACATAATTAATTACATTTAATATGCCAGTATAATTTATTCAACAATATCTTATTCTACATGAAAAAATTGTACCTAAATGCTCGTAACGAACAATTGTGAATTTTAACAGTTTTTTTGAAGAAAAATTTTTGTTTCTTAGCCGATTTGCATGTTTGGTCATTTATATTGTTCACGGGACTATTTGCAACAACTTGACCGTGGCGTTTTGAAAAATATTCATTTGCTAAAAAGATACATGCATTTGTTCAGTAAGGAGGTCAAAAATTCTTTAAACAAATGCATGTATCTTTTTAGCAAATGAATATTTTTCAAAACGCCACAGTTC